>CAMZMU010000037.1:63349592-63518949 GCA_947311845.1 Poa pratensis | reverse complement strand
AATCACTCATATATGCAATGCCAAAACTTTATAACTTACTCGTAAACGGGCTTCATTACGCGGAAATAATTTCTGTAGCAAATATAAAAATATTTTTTTCCTTTCCATAATCACCACACGGGTGTGTACTCATTGCGTTTCTGTCACTTAATGTTTCATTATGATTTATATAAAATCCATCTTTTATTAAAAATGACATAATCACCAATCCCTCGATATTACAAAAGAAACACATTTTAAATCATGCTTCTGATGGGCCCGGAATAGCGGTTCAGGCCTATTCTTTCTGACCGCTTTTAAAAATGGGCTAGCTCACATGTCAAAAACGAAGAATGGGCTAGCTCACACAAGTCAGACTAGCGAACTGCAATCGGTCTGAAGTCTGAACTATCAGCCTGTTGCGTCAGCCCAATAGCCAGGTTTGTCATTTATTTTCATTATCGTTTTCTCATTGTTTTTTTCGGGGCTTCTCGGCCTCTCGGGTAAGGACGCCCACGCGCGTGACGGAGGCGCTCTAGGCGTAGTAGGAAGCCAGGCTTGTCTTTTATTTTCACTCGTACAATTGCACGTGCAATGCACGTCTTCACAATTTTTTTGAAATCTACTACACACTTTTCTCCGAGTTGTATTTTACATAGATTTTGTTCATCTCTTTCCTAGTTTTTAATCAAAATGCTAAATTTAGAAACCAAAAATCAAAAATTTAATTTTTTTTGGTTCCCAGCATGACCATTTACCGAACGTTTCGTTAACATACATTTTTTTTCAATTAATTCAGTATTTTTTGGCCGGAATGACCATTTTCCGGGGGTACTAGGGATCTCAAGTTATTGACCGGTAACCGGATTTTTTCCGACCAATAACCAAAATGCTGAGGCTGGATAGGGCACGAGCGGGACTCGCTATTCCGCTTTTCCTGGGTAAAGCAGTGGAGAAAATATAATAGTGCAGTAAAAAAGTATATTTAAAAACGCGGTGTGAGTATTTTTTTTCCCGTAGCGTTCGTATGATAAGCTACCGTCCTCCACGACGACGCCATCACCAACATCTTTGCTTCCATATCCATCACTCCTTTCCCTATCACAGTCTCCGTGGTGAATTGTAATATCACTCTTAAACCTTTTTATTCACAATGATGCATTATATTGAAACATAAATAGCACTAACTTGTATTCTTGAAATGGCTATGAAGTTGCATTTGAATGAACTTGTACACGTATGTATTTTTTTACAAATATTTATTTTAAAGTTCTGATGTGCCACGCGATCAACTACGCAAACATGCAAAGGTAAACAACAGTTACGTTATGTCGTACAACACAAACAGTTCTATTCAAGCGCATTTTTACGATGTGGTTCACATCCGCAATGGATAGATTGGGACACTTATTTGCTTCGAGGCACCTCAAAATAAACAAGCTGACTGTCATTGCCGATGTGTCTCCCGCATAAGTGAGATTGTCGCAGGATTGTAGGGATAAACGCAAGCTCTGTAACCATCGTGTGTTTCTACTTGGTGTCTGATCTGGCGTTCTGTACTATTGCTTGATACAGGTAAGCGGGAGACTCGCCTCTTTCTTCTTCTCCAATTGTTGCTCCAACAAAAAAAAAGGGGGGGGGGGGGGGGGGGGACTGAATGAGTGTCTAGGAGGAATTAGATACTACTTTAGTTTAGAAGAAACTAAGAGTCAAACCTAGGCTGCTTCGTCCACCATCCGTGGTGCTAGCGAGTAAGCCCATGGCTCACAATGGGATTGGTCTGGGTCGGCCCGCTGGGTCACTGACCCAGCCCAAAATTTCGAGGCCATTGGGGCCCACGGGTCGGTCTTGATTTAAATTGGGTCAACGGAGCCGGCTCCGTGTGACCCGACGGATCACACGGGTCGACCCAGGCTTCTACTATGTCGCCGCCGCCGGCCGCCCCCATTCCCTAGTCGTCGCCGCCGACGGCCGTCGCAGCCGCCTCACGTTCTTGCCGCGCCTCCACTTCGGCGCCTCCCGTTCTGGGGATCGCCTCCAGGAGCCGGCGGAGGAGCTCAAGCTACACGCGCTCGCCAGCCTCAGCTCCTTCGGCCACCTCTTCTACCCGGAGATCTCCACCAGAATCCCCACCATGTGAGCCTCCTCTGCTCCCTCCCCTCCCCTCTCTCGTGCCCATCAGAGGTTGGCATATATGCTACTCCCTCCGTCTCAAAATATAAGACTCTCTAGCTAGATTGTACACACATGTATCGAGACATGTTTTAGTGTAAGATTTATGTGAACCTTGCACTAAAACATGTTGATACGTCCATTTTGCATAACTATTTTGTATCATAATCTACTCTTACTTACTGATGTATTTCACATTTTATTACAATACTTATGATATTTTATCTTATTTTGCATGTTTTACAATTACACGGAATTTATCTGTCGGAGTCAGGATTCTGCTGAAAAGAGCACCGTCAGGAGGGGATACGCCGGAAGCCCCAAAAATCACCAGAAAATATAGGAATTATTTCCTCATCAAATCAGGCAGGAGGCCAGAAGACCTCGAGGAGGGGTGCCACGAGGCCACCCGGCGGCCTAGGGGCGCGACCCACCCCCTGGCCGCGCCGTGGGCCCGCCTGGCCCCTCTGGCCCACCTCCGGTGCTCCCTTCGATGATATACTCCTCTTGACCTAAAATCACGGGGACGGACTTCGCATAATTTTTCCGCCGCCTCTACGGGGCGGAAAACAGAGAGAAAGAAAGCTCTCCGGCAGGGAGAAATCTGTCGGGGAAACTTCCCTCCGGGAGGGGGGAAATCATCGCCATCGTCATCGCTCCAAGCTTCATTGGGATCATCATCTCCACCACCAGCACCATCATCCCCACCGCTCCACTTCGTTCCGCTGTAACATCTACGGTTGTACTTGTTTAGTTTATTGGAGATACTCTCCCGGTATCGATTACCCTTCGTGGATTGATGCTTTTGAGTTGTTTCGGTGAATTAACTTTATGACCAGATTGTTATTACTCATCATATCACCTTGATCATGATCCATATGATGTCTTGTGAGTAGTTCGTTTAGTTCTTGAGGACATGGGAGAAGTCTTGTGGTTAGTAGTGGAATTATGTTGATGTGTATTTAATATTTGATATTTAAGTTGTGGTGTTATTCTTCTAGTGGTGTCATGTGAACGTCGAGTACATGATACTTCACCTTTATGGGCCTAGGGGAATGCATTGTGTATTTAGTTTACCTATTGTGGGGTTGCCGGAGCGACAGAAACATAAACCCCCGTTGGTAGATTAATGCATGAGGGAGCGTAGGATCCCAGAGCTTAAAGCTGTGGTTAGAGTTATCTTAATTACTTCCTTGCAGTGCGGAAGCCTGTAAGGGGTGTAATCACGAGTGTGTATTTATCCAAGTACGGGTAGTGCACTAGCATAGGTTCACCCACACAACACTTATCAAAACATTAAATATGAGTTAACGGTATGAAGCGAAAGCACTTGACATCTCTCCCGTGTATCCTCAGGAACGTTTGGTAATCATAAGTGAAACAACCGGCTTGTCCTTTGTGCTAAAAAGGATTGGGGCACTTGCTGCAACCATTGCTGCTCTCTTTTATTTACCTGTACTTTATTTACTCGCATTTACTTTCTCGTACTTTATATCAAAAACCCCTAAAAACTTGTCTGGTAAGGAGAACTTTTATTGTAAGTGCTATTCTTATTACTATCTGTTGCTCTATATAATTATGGAGCCCTCTGATTTCGAAACGCTGTTTGGGACTAGTTTCATCACTTCTCTTGATACAGCAAAGGATCCCCCACCAGCTAAAAGAATTCCGTTTAAGATACCTATGAGAATTGCTGAACGTGTTATAAATAACCGCTATTCAGGAGATGGAACTGTCCATCCTGCTGATCACTTGCTTTTTATACATGAATTATGCGGGTTATTTAAGATTGCAGGTATCACCAAGGAACAATGTAAGAGGAAATTATTCACTATATCGCTGAAAGACGGAGCATTGGATTGGTACAGGTTATTGAAAATGCGGATTCATTCGACTGGGAAGGAATTGTACCTCTCTTTCACTCTAAGTTTTATCCTCTACATGAAATTCATAGAGATAGAAATTATATCTATAACTTCTGGCCTCATGATGGAGAAAGTATCGCCCAAGCTTGGGGGAGGCTGAAATCACTAATACTCAAATGCCCCATTCATGAGTTCCCCAGAGATATCATTATCAATAATTTCTATGCAAGGCTTACACTCCATGACAAGGATTTACTTGATGCTTCTTCTAATGGGTCTTTCACAAGCAATAAGGAAGAAGTTAAATTGGATCTCCTTGAAAGGATCCAACGCAATACTGAAGTGTAGCAGACCTGCACGCAAATCCCTGGATCGATTCGTTTGCACACACAGTCTAAGATGAAATATCATAACAAAGTATCAATTATTACACGTGGATCCAGTACTTTGGAAAATATCAATTACAATTTGCATAGCATGAAGCTAGCTTTGAAAGAGTAAAGCAGCGGAAATACAAGTAGCAGTGAGTCTCCATCATCTTCGTGTGCCACAGGCGAAACATGATGGTTGCAGACTCGAAACCCTTACACAAAACCTCACTCATCGTCTGAATAACCTGCAACAGGAAAAAATGTTGCAACAAGGTGGGTCAGAACCATATAAAATGGAACTGGCAAGTGACACTCTGTGGACACTTAGTGGAATAACTCTAATAACCTATATGCATATTTGGCTGGTGGAGTTCAAGGCTATTTTGCATAAAGCCATCTTTTTCCTAACTCTTTGGAAAACTTTTCTTCTAATCAACCCTTGTTCACCCTTCAAACTTTTACTTGAGAAGTTGGCATGTTGGGATCCTCGTTGACGTCCTTGATCAGCTGCTCAGAATTGTCCGTAACCGGGGACACGGCTAAGTACTTAGTTTTGACACTCTCGAGAGGTTGTGCACGTTCACCACTTGACTCAATCAGCCCAAACTATCCTCTACACTCCATTAGTGATATGGAAAAGGAGAAGATTAAGACGAGACCTTTGGGAAACAGTCCCCTATTCCTCTGGGCAGACCCATACAAAATATTCATCCGCTGAGAACTGCCGGAATCAGGTTCCTAGAACTTACTTAGTCAAGACAGAGCCATAGTTCCAAGTGGCTGGACTGGAAGCAATCTTCACTTGGAGTAACTTCAAATCCCTTTGTTCCTGGGTGGCCGTCCACAAGTGCAATTCCTCAGGTAAAACCCCTCGGAAACCACTCAACATAAACCAAGCAATCCCAAATCCACCCAGGTGTTTCATTTTAACTTAGTAGAAATTAGCTTTTCCATAAAATAACTTTTGCATAGCATCACTATTTCTACTAAGTTATTATATAGGTACCTAGACACATAGGAAAAGGGGCAATGCTAAACATGTCTTGCATAGCAATACTAATAACACCTACACATGCATAAGGAAAATAAACTAAGTCATGCATAGACAAAATACTTAGGAATTTTATGAATGTGCCACTTGCCTTTGGAAGTTGTTGTTTCTCACACACTCCTTTCAACAAGGATCAACGTTGCGCTCCGTTCAATCTATACATAGAGATAACACCACAATAAACAAACAATTCTACAACACAAGTCATACAAAACATACATAACAAGGTTTACACAAAAAGGTTTGGTTCCAGGAATAAGTTGTATAAAACATATTTGTCAAGGAAGTTCCAAGAGTTCTAAAGATTAATTATAGTATTTGTCAAGGAAGTTCCAAGAGTTCTAAAATAAACCATTAATTGTAATTAAAATATTTGAAGATTTTAAACACAACTTAAACTAAAGATCTACAAGGCAACATTTTTAATAGCTTTTAACCTAATCTTAATTACAATAAATTAGCCATGATGGTATTTGGTCTTTCTGGTCAAGGACATTTATTTAGGATATTTCTAAAAAAGAATCATGTTAAAATAATTACTAGAATTTAAATTATGCCAAATTTATTCAAATTGTCCATTTGCAATTTGAATCAATTTAAATTACTCAAAATGATAAATAACAGAACCAAAATAATATACAGGTCAGGGGCTTTCCAAGGATATTTTATTTACACATTTTGGACATACCAATTTATATCTATTGTCAAATTTACTCAAAACATTCATTTGCAATTTTTAAATAAATGTGAATTACTCAAAATTGAGCCTCAGTTTTTTTAAATCAGTTTAAAATATCCAAAATTTATTTCTAACAGTGCTAACTATTCTACAGATCCAAAGGTTTCCAAAAATATTTTATTTGCAAAATTTGGATTTATAGAATTAAAGATATGCTAAAATTACTCAAATCACATATTTGAAATTTGAATAATTTAAACTAAGTCAAAACTGAAAATTAACAGTGCTAAAATATTCTACAAGTCTAGAGCTTTCCAAAAATATAAAGTTTGAAAAAGTTGGCCAAACCAATAAAAAGTTCTAGTAGATCTAAGATCCAGGGTCTTTTCTGCAAAACTGCCAATTAAATCTAAATAGGAAAAATCACAGTACACGTGGATCTGACGTGGCTGCTGACTTGGCGCTGACTGGGATCTGACTAGGCGCTGACGTGGTTAAGTGGTTTGTTCTGGATCGTTAGATCCAGATCTGATGGCTAGGATCTAAACGTACCGGTTCGATTAAATGGATCTAATCTCACGCGTTAAAAATAGATCGGACGGCTGAGATAGATGGGCTCACCGGGCGGCGCTAATGGTCGCCGAAAAATGGAGACGCGGCGGCCCGCAGCTCGGGCGTGCACACTCCCGAGGCTCCGGTGATCTCCGGGGCTGGGGAAGGAGAGGACGGGGCGCGGCGCGTCGCGGGAAGGACGATGGCGAGGTCGGCGTGCCCTATTCCTTCCTGGAACGCCGGTGGAGAACGAATGGAGGTGCGGCGGCGGAGATAACCTTTGGGTCGAGCTCGAGTTTGACGCTACGGCTGCAAAAAAATCGAATGAGCACACGAAGAGATGCGCAAGGTCATGGGAAAGAGAATTGGCACGGTCTCGGGGTCGGGGATAGCTCACATCGCCGGAGATAAATGAAATACGGCGGCGGCCGAGGCGGGACGGTGAGCTCAAATCCGTGCAGCCTAGGGGCTCTCGGGTTCGGGTGTTTGGGGGGAAATGGAGAGGGGGTCATGGGCTTCATATAGGATCAAACGGCGCTTTAAATGGGGCAGTAAATCGCGAGGAATCAAGATGGGAGGAAACGGCCGCGGCGCGCTCGTCACGGGCGTGATTGACGCGAGGTGGAAGACGTCTGACAGATGGGCCCCACCTGTCAGCGAGAGGGAGAGAGAGACGGACCGCTGCGGGGCTGGGCTGGGCGCGCGAGGTGAGATGGGCTTTGGCCCTTTTCGGCTCGTTTCCAAATTGTTTTTTTGTTCTTTTTACTTTTCTAATTTTCTGAAACTTTATATCTTTTGATTTAAACATCCAAATGAATTCAAATCAAATTTGTAGAATTTTGTTAAATCCAACTTTATCAAGATAGACTATTTGGGGTCACTTTTCACAAATATTTTTACAAACTATCCTTGGGCATAAAAATGTAATATTTGCTATTTAACTAGTTAAATAAAATAAAGGGATATTTTTCATTTCTTTTGAAATTTTTGCAAACCAAGTGTAACATAATGCAAAAATATTATCTATCAATTAAAATATTCAAGCACACTTATCTAAACATTTCTAATTTGAAAAATTCAAATAATGCGTAAAGGTTTATTTGAACCTTTATGTTATTTTGTAAAATGGGATTTATAAATTCTTTTTGAACTTAAAATAAAATCTAGAAGATAGTATGAGTAATATCATTCAAATTATAAATCCAACAAAATAATTTGGTACAAAACATTTTATTTAAATAGAGTTTGGTAAATAATTTAAATACAATTTCCCATTTATATCATGGGCTTTATAAATATCCAAAAAATACCACAAATGTAAATATTGAGGAATAGCTATTTTAAACTTATTTTTCAAATAAAAATAATTGAATCAAAACCAAAATTTAAAATAGAACAAGATTTAAATAATTTAAAACACTTTATAGATATTGTTTTAGGGTTTTAGCAAACTCCTACTTTTAAAATATATAGTTTAACCAAAACCATTTAGAAATGGGCCTTCTTTAAATATCTTAAGCATTTTGCAATTAATATTTTTGGATTTAGAAATTAGCTAAAAGTTACATGTTTAAAATCAAATAGATGGAATGAAACATTTTATGAGATAAATGTTTCTTTGAAAAATCTTGAATAAAAGAATTTAAACTATACTCAAATTTTGAAGTTGAAGATTACTTGGATATTTAAACTTTTAAAGTTTTTGAAGATGCCAAAAGTCTTCTATATTTGGTTTCTATTATAATTTTAATGTTTTTCTTTTAATAAAATAAAAGTTTCAATTTTTTGTGATTTTTAAACATTCCAAAATATTGGGATGTTACAGACTACCACCCTTAAAAGGAATATCATCCCCGAGATTCGGAGAGGCTAGAAAGAAAGATACGTTTGGGAAACTGGTTTTGGAGCATCCGGGTGGGCTACCACCCTTAAAAGAAACTTTTGTGGACAGTCTAGAATTCTTGTGTCATCTTACAAACAATATCTAACAAACATCAAGCAATAGGTTCAAACATCAACAAACAATCTAGTATTGTCATACAACACTAAGTTGGTATGACCACTACACTAACACGATATCGTTGTTCTAATTAAGTGGTGGTCTCTAGTATATCTCCTTCTTGAGTGCTTCAAGTTCTTCTTCAACTTTCTTCAAAAATCTTCTAAGTGTTCGGGCTCTGAATCTGGGTTCTTCAATGGTCTTCCATGCATGTAGTGCTTCGTGTTGAATCGTAGCATTCAATATGAAGTATCAGACTCACACTTCAAATACTTGATCTTCACCAAGCATGTCTTCATGTATACAAATAGATAGGTCATCTAGAACAAGATAAGATATTTCCAGAAGGTAGATAGAAGATAAGATTACAAGAAAGGATAAAATGAGTTATATATTAATTTTAGAAAGTTGAATAAAAATAGATTTTCAATCCTATGGTCAAACCTATTTCTATCCAAACCAAGGGTTTCGAACCTACATGCAACACAGTGCTCTGATACCATCTGTAGCGGACCTGCACTTAAAAATTGGCAAGTCCCTGTGTATAGTGCAAATCACTGGATCGATTCGTTTGCACACACAGTCTAAGATGAAATATCACAACAAAGTATCAATTATTACACGTGGATCCAGTACTTAGGAAAATATCAATTACAATTTGCATAGCACGAAGCTAGCTTTGAAAGAGTAAAGCAGCGGAAATACAAGTAGCGGTGAGTCTCCGTCATCTTCATGTGCCACAGGCGAAACATGTTGGTTGCAGACTCGAAACCCTTACACGAAACCTCACTCATCGTCTGAATAACCTGCAACAGGAAAAAATGTTGCAACAAGGTGGGTCAGAACCATATAAAATGGAACTGGCAAGTGACACTCTGTGGACACTTAGTGGAATAACTCTAATAACCTATATGCATATTTGGCTGGTGGAGTTCAAGGCTATTTTGTATAAAGCCATCTTTTTCCTATCTCTTTGGAAAACTTTTCTTCTAATCAACCCTTGTTCACCCTTCAAACTTTTACTTGAGAAGTTGGCATGTTGGGATCCTCCATTGACGTCCTTGATCAGCTGCTCAGAATTGTCCGTAACCGGGAACACGGCTAAGTACTTAGTTTTGACACTCTCGAGAGGTTGTGCACGTTCACCACTTGACTCAATCAGCCCAAACTATCCTCTACACTCCATTAGTGATATGGAAAAGGAGAAGATTAAGACGAGACCTTTGGGAAACAGTCCCCTATTCCTCTGGGCAGACCCATACAAAATATTCATCCGCTGAGAACTGTCGGAATCAGGTTCCTAGAACTTACTTAATCAAGGCAGAGCCATAGTACCAAGTGGCTGCACTGGAAGCAATCTTCACTTGGAGTAACTTCAAATCCCTTTGTTCCTGGGTGGTCGTCCACAAGTGCAATTCCTCAGGTAAAACCCCTCGGAAACCACTCAACATAAACCAAGCAATCCCAAATCCACCCAGGTGTTTCATTTTAACTTAGTAGAAATTAGCTTTTCCATAAATAACTTTTGCATAGCATCACTATTTCTACTAAGTTATTATATAGGTACCTAGACACATAGGAAAAAGGGCAATGCTAAACATGTCTTGCATAGCAATACTAATAACACCTACACATGCATAAGGAAAATAAACTAAGTCATGCATAGACAAAATACTTAGGAATTTTATGAATGTGCCACTTGCCTTTGGAAGTTGTTGTTTCTCACACACTCCTTTCAACAAGGATCAACGTTGCACTTTGTTCAATCTATACATAGAGATAACACCACAATAAACAAACAATTCTACAACACAAGGCATACAAAACATACATAACAAGGTTTACACAAAAAGGTTTGGTTCCAGGAATAAGTTGTATAAAACATATATGTCAAGGAAGTTCCAAGAGTTCTAAAGATTAATTATAGTATTTGTCAAGGAAGTTCCAAGAGTTCTAATATAAACCATTAATTGTAATTAAAATATTTGAAGATTTTAAACACAACTTAAACTAAAGATCTACAAGGCAACATTTTTAATAGCTTTTAACCTAATCTTAATTACAATAAATTAGCCATGATGGTATTTGGTCTTTCTGGTCAAGGACATTTATTTAGGATATTTCTAAAAAAAAATCATGTTAAAATAATTACTAGAATTTAAATTATGCCAAATTTATTCAAATTGTCCATTTGTAATTTGAATGAATTTAAATTACTCAAAAATGATAAATAACGGAACCAAAATAATCTATAGGCCAGGGGCTTTCCAAGGATATTTTATTTACACATTTTGGACATACCAATTTATATCTATTGTCAAATTTACTCAAAACATTCATTTGCAATTTTTAAATAAATGTGAATTACTCAAAATTGAGCCTCAGATTTTTAAATCAGTTTAAAACATCCAAAATTTATTTCTAACAGCGGCTAACTATTTTACAGATCCAAAGGTTTCCAAAAATATTTTATTTACAAAATTTGGATTTATAGAATTAAAGATATGCTAAAATTACTCAAATCACACATTTGAAATTTGAATAATTTAAACTAAGTCAAAACTGAAAATTAACAGTGCTAAAATATTCTACAAGTCTAGAGCTTTCCAAAAATATAAAGTTTGAAAAAGTTGGCCAAACCAATAAAAAGTTCTAATAGATCTAAGATCCAGGGTCTTTTCTGCAAAACTGCCAATTAAATCTAAATAGGAAAAATCACAGTACACGTGGATCTGACGTGGCTGCTGACTTGGCGCTGACTGGGATCTGACTGGGCGCTGACGTGGTTAAGTGGTTTGTTCTGGATCGTTAGATCCAGATCTGATGGCTAGGATCTAAACGTACCGGTTCGATTAAATGATCTAATCTCACGCGTTAAAAATAGATCGGACGGCTGAGATAGATGGGCTCACCGGGCGGCGCTAATGGTCGCCGAAAAATGGAGACGCGGCGGCCCGCGGCTCGGGCGTGCACACTCCCGAGGCTCTGGTGATCTCCGGGGCTGGGGAAGGAGAGGACGGGGCACGGCGCGTCGCGGGAAGGACGATGGCGAGGTCGGCGTGCCCTATTCCTTCCTGGAACGCCGGTGGAGAATGAATGGAGGTGCGGCGGCGGAGATAACCTTCGGGTCGAGCTCGAGTTTGACGCTACGGCTGCAAAAAATCGAATGAGCACACGAAGAGATGCGCAAGGTCATGGGAAAGAGAACTAGCATGGTCTCGGGGTCGGGGGTTGCTCACATCGCCGGAGATAAATGAAATACAGCGGCGGCCGAGGCGGGACGGTGAGCTCAAATCCGCGCAGCCTAGGGGCTCTCGGGTTTGGGTGTTTGGGGGGAAATGGAGAGGGGGTCATGGGCTTCATATAGGATCAAACGGCGTTTTAAATGGGGCAGTAAATAGCGAGGAATCAAGATGGGAGGAAACGGCCGCGGCGCGCTCGTCACGGGCGTGATTGACGCGAGGTGGAAGACGTCTGATAGATGGGCCCCACCTGTCAGCGAGAGGGAGAGAGAGAGGGGCCGCTGCGGGGCTGGGCTGCGCGCGAGGTGAGATGGGCTTTGGCCCTTTCCGGCTCGTTTCCAAATTGTTTTTTTGTTCTTTTTACTTTTCTAATTTTTGAAACTTTATATCTTTTGATTTAAACATACAAATGAATTCAAATCAAATTTGTAGAATTTTTTAAAATCCAACTTTATCAAGATAGACTATTTGGGTCACTTTTACAAAAATATTTTTACAAACTATCCTTGGGCATAAAAATGTAATATTTGCTATTTAACTAGTTAAATAAAATAAAGGGATATTTTTCATTGCTTTTGAAATTTTTGCAAACCAAGTGTAACATAATGCAAAAATATTATCTATCAATTAAAATATTCAAGCACACTTATCTAAACATTTCTAATTTGAAAAATTCAAATAATGCATAAAGGTTTATTTGAACCTTTATGTTATTTTGTAAAATGGGAATTTATAAATTCTTTTTGAACTAAAAATAAAATCTAGAAGATAGTATGAGTAATATCATTCAAATTATAAATCCACAAAATAATTTGGTACAAAACATTTTATTTAAATAGAGTTTGGTAAATCATTTAAATATAATTTCCCATTTATATCATGGGCTTTATAAATATCCAAAAAATACCACAAATGTAAATATTGAGGAATAGCTATTTTAAACTTATTTTTCAAATAAAAATAATTGAATCAAAACCAAAATTTAAAATAGAACAAGCTTTCAATAATTTAAAACACTTTATAGATATTGTTTTAGGGTTTTAGCAAACTCCTACTTTTAAAATATATAGTTTAACCAAAACCATTTTAGAAATGGGCCTTCTTTAAATATCTTAAGCATTTTGCAATTAATATTTTTGGATTTAGAAATTAGCCAAAAGTTACTTGTTTAAAATCAAATAGATGGAATGAAACATTTTATGAGATAAATGTTTCTTTGAAAAATCTTGAATAAAAGAATTTAAACTATACTCAAATTTTGAAGTTGAAGATTACTTGGATATTTAAACTTTTAAAGTTTTTGAAGATGCCAAAAGTCTTCTATATTTGGTTTCTATTATAATTTTAATGTTTTTCTTTTAATAAAATAAAAGTTTCAATTTTTTGTGATTTTTAAACATTCCAAAATATTGGGATGTTACATGAAGATTGGGAAAATGATGAAGGTAGAGAATCAGGTATAAATTACGATTATGATTGCATTAAGCTCTTTGTTGAAACTAAAAGTTTTCGTAAGTTTAGTGCTAAATATGGTCTTGATTCTCAAATTGTTGTTAATTGTTGTAAGATTTTTGCTTCGTATGTCAACATTCCTAAGCAGGAATGGGTGAAGTATCATGAACCATTTAAAGAGCATGTTAAAATAACTACACCTGCTAAAGAAGTTCAAGTTCATACTGTTGATCATGTTTTACCTGAGCCTTATATTGAGAAAATGCCTTTCCCTAAGGTAAAACAACGTTCTATTGTTTCTAGTGTCGTTAACAAAAGTGAAAAGAAAATCTTTGAACCTGAAGAACAATTGAAGATAGAACCTGTTGTAGCAATAGTTAAGGATCTTATAACTGAAAATGTAGAAGAAAGGCATATAATTTTTTGTGAAGATGCTTCTAACATTGTTAAGCCATCTAAGAAGAATGTCAAGAAAATTGGAACTCCTGTCATTTCGGTTAAGATTGGTGATCATTGCTACTATGGTTTATGTGACATTGGTGCTAGTTCAAGTGCTATCCCCTATGAACTTTATCAAGAAATCAAGCATGAAATTGGTCCCTGTGAACTGGAAGAAATTGATGTGGTTATTCGACTTGCTAATAGATAAACTATCTCTCCGGTTGGTATAGTCAGAGACGTGGAAGTTCTATGTGGTAAGACTAAATACCCTGCTGATTTCTTAGTGCTTGGTTCTGCTGCAAGTAAGACTTGTCCTATTATTTTTGGTAGACCTTTCTTAAATACTTGTGATGCTGTAATAGATTGCAAAAGGAAACGATCTATAATAAATTTGTTGGAGAACCTTATGAGTTCAATTTTTCCAAATTGCTAAAACCATCACGAAAAAGATTTACCTAATGAGGATTTTCGAGTTGAACAACTTGCTTCTGTTGCTATTGCTCCTAACAATGCTTTGCAGCAATTCATGGAAGATCATGAGAGTGAAGTTTTTATGCAGGAAAGAAATGAAATAGATGGCGTTTTTCTTCGACAACCTACTATTCTTAAACATAATTTACCTGTGGAAGAGTTGGGACCTCCTTCGCCTCCCAAAGGAGATCCTGTTTTTGAATTAAAAACTCTACCTGACACGCTTAAATATGCTTATCTTGATGATAAGAAAATATATCCTATTATTATTAGTTCTAAACTTTCAGGTCAAGAAGAGGAGAGATTATTGGGAATACTTAGGAAACATCGAGGTGCCATGGGTTATACTTTGGATGATCTTAAAGGGATTTCTCCTTCTATTTGTCAGCATATAATTAATCTGGAGCCCGATGCAAAGCCAGTTGTTGAGCATCAACGAAGGCTAATCCCTAAGATGAAAGAAGTGGTAAGAAGTGAGATTTTAAAACTTCTCGAAGCAGGTATAATCTATCCTATCGCTGATAGTAGATGGGTGAGTCCTGTTCATTGTGTCCCTAAAAAGGGAGGTATTACTGTTGTTGCAAATGATAACGATGAGCTTATTCCGCAAAGAACAATAGTTGGGTATAGAATGTGTATTGATTTTCGAAAACTTAATAAAGCAACTAAGAAAGATCATTACCATTTACCTTTTATTGATCAAATGTTGGAAAGGTTAGCTAAAAACTCACATTTCTGCTTTTTAGATGGATATTCTGGTTTTTCGCAAATTGCTGTTAGACATCAAGATCAGGAGAAAACCACTTTTACTTGTCCTTATGGAACTTACGCTTATAGACACATGCCTTTTGGTTTATATAATGCTCCTGCCACTTTTCAGAGATGCATGTCTGCTATATTCCATGGCTTTTGTGAGCAAATTGTGGAAGTCTTCATGACGATTTCTCCGTCTATGGAACTTCTTTTGACAACTGTTTGCACAACCTTGATAAAGTTTTGCAGAGATGTGAAGAAACAAACCTTGTTCTTAATTGGGAGAAATGTCATTTTATGGTAAATGAAGGAATCGTTCTTGGACATAAAGTTTCCGAGAGAGGTATTGAAGTCGATAGAGCAAAGGTTGAGGCAAGTGAGAAATTACCTTGCCCAAGGGATGTGAAAGGTATTCATAGTATTCTTGGTCATGCGGGTTTCTACAGGAGATTTATTAAAGATTTTTCTAAAATTTCGAAACCACTTATTAATCTTCTTCAAAAAGATGTTCCATTTATTTTTGATGATGATTGTAAAGAAGCTTTCGAAATTCTGAAAAAGGCTTTAACCACTGCTCCTGTTGTTCAACCACCTGATTGAAATCTACCTTTTGAAATTATGTGTGATGCTAGTGATTATGATGTAGGAGCTGTTCTTGGAAAGCGTGTTGATAATAAACTGAATGTTATTCATTATGCTAGTAAAACTCTTGATGATGCTCAAAAGAATTATGCTACTACTGAAAAAGAATTTTTGGCTGTGGTGTTTTCTTGTGATAAGTTTATACCTTACATTGTTGATTCAAGGGTGACTATACATACTGATCATGCTGCTATTAAATACCTTATGAATAAGAAAGATGCAAAGCCTAGACTTATTAGATGGGTTCTATTGCTACAAGAGTTTGACTTGCATATTGTTGATAGGAAAGGCGCTGATAATCCATTGCTGATAATTTATCTAGAATAGAAAACGTCTCTTATGATCCTATTCCTGTTAATGACAGTTTTCCAGATGAACAATTAGCTTCAATAGAGGTAAATACGCGTGATAGCCCGTGGTATGTTGATTATGCTAATTTTATTGTCTCCAAGTATTTGCCTCCAACTTTCACCTATCAGCAGAGGAAGAAATTCTTCTATGACTTAAGGCATTATTTTTGGGATGACCCACATTTATACAAAGAAGGAGTGGATGGTGTTATGTGACGTTGTGTCCCAGAGTTTGAGCAAAAGGCGATAGTGCGCAAATGCCACAGCAGTGCTTATGGTGGACATCATGCTGGGGACAGGACCGCACATAAGGTGCTTCAGTTAGGTTTTTATTGGCCTACCCTTTTTAAAGATGCTAAGCAATTTATTATGTCTTATGATGAATGTCAAAGAGTAGGAAATATCAGTAGACGTAATGAAATGCCTATGAATTCTCTCTTGTTATTGAGCCATTTGATTGTTGGGGATTTGACTTCATGGGTCCTTTCCCTTCTTCGCATGTTAATACTCATATTCTTGTTGCTGTTGACTATGTTACTAAATGGGTAGAAGCTATTCCAACTCCTAGTGCTGATCATAAAACATCTTTAAGAATGCTTAAAGATGTCATTTTTCCTAGGTTTGGCGTGCCTAGATATCTTATGACTGATGGAGGGTCTCATTTTATTCATGGTGCTTTTAGAAAAACACTTGCTAAATATGACGTGAATCATAGAATCTCTTCACCCTATCATCCTCAAACAAGTGGTCAAGTAGAATTGACTAACAGGGAAATTAAGTTAATCTTGCAAAAGACTGTTAATAAGTCTAAAAAGAATTGGGCTAAGAAACTTAATGATGCTTTATGGACTTATAGAACTACTTATAAGAATCCTATGGGCATGTCTCATTATAAAATGGTTTATGGAAAAGCTTGTCACTTACCTTTAGAATTAGAACACAAGGCTTATGGGTTAGTTAAGGAATTAAATAGAGATTTTACACTTGCGGGTGAGAAAAGACCTTGCCATGAGTTCTTTAGATGAATGGAGAAGTGAAGCTTATGAAAATGCCAAATTGTTTAAAGAAAAAGTTAAGAGATGGCATGATGGAAGAATAATAAATAGAGAATTTAATATTGGTGATAAAGTATTATTGTATAGGTCTCGTCTCAGATTTTTTGCAGGCAAATTACTCTCCAAATGGGAAGGACCGTATATTGTTGAAGAAGTATATCACTCGGGAGCCATTAAGATAAACTCATTTGATGGTGATAAACCACAAGTGGTTAATGGTCAAAGACTCGAGCATTATATTTCTGATGATCCCATTGGGAAAAATGTTGATATCATACAAGTAGCGACTCCGGAAGATTTCATAAAATTCGAATACCAGAAGACTCCAGAATCAGTTTTGAAATAGTTATCAACTTTGGTAAGCAAAAGTTCGCGTTCAATTATATAAAAAAATTATTCATTATTTTTAGGTAAAACGAAAAATTACGGAACGAAAAAGAAACGGAGACCGACTCCAGGCCGAGGAGGCGGACTAGGGGCGGCCCACCCCATGGCTGCGCCGTGGGCCCGCTTGCCTCTCCTGGAGCCCGTCTCCGACTCCGCTTTGGTCCGTCGCCTTCCTTTTTGTCGGGAAATTTTTGCTATATATTCACCCGGATCTCTTGAGGTCCGTATCTCGTGTTTTCGACGCATTTTTGTTTCGAGCTGTTTCTGCCAGGACCCTCAGAAATCTAGAGCCAACATGTCGTCCCAAGGATCTTGCGGGGAAGATTATGCTACCAGGCGCCGACGTGAGCCGCAGCGAGATATAAATAGCGGTACCGTGGGCGACTGGGCAACAGAAGAAGGGAATGCTGCTAGAAGAGCAGACATGGACCAAAGCATTCGTGAAGAAGTGAGGAGGATGACATCAAACCAGCAAGAAGTACCAAGGCCAAGCAACCCCACTTTCGTGGGATCGATTAACCCTGGACGTGCTTTTTCTCATAATATGCAGGGTGCAATACCTCCGAGGCCGAACATCCATCAATTTCCTTCGGTGGCCGAAGCAGATCGGGTGGCTGATGAGTTTTGTGAACAATACCGAGTTTTGAGGTTGGAAGTGGTTATACTTCAGGAAGAGATGAAAGGCTACGATTTATGCTCCAGCGTTTCCTGACCCCTATTGCTATGGTTCCTCCTTCACCACCCAAGGATCAAGCTTGAACGTCAAGGGGTAATGGCACTCCCTTGGCTTGTTCCAAGCTTGGGGGAGTGCCCCAGTATCATTATCTTTTATCTTTATAATTTCGTGGTTATATCATTGGTAGAGAGGTTATCATATAAGTTAGTCTGCAATGTGTGGTATCATTTTCCATTTAGTGAGTTATCTTTGTATCCTTTGGTCTGAGTTTGTCTTTGATGAAATATTAATGAGAAGCTTCATCTTTACTTTCTTGCACCTTTATTTTTAGCATTGCAACCTCTACTATTTGGTGAACTTGTTGGAGTTTTGACCTCACATTGTGTATAACCAGTAGATCTTCTTAGTCATGGCAAACTTAGCATTAGTCATTAGCAACAGTTCTTAAGACACTTAAGTAAAGAAGAGATAATTACATGTAAATATATTATCATTGTTAACTTTGATACTTGTTAACTAGCAAAAGTTTTATTCTTTGGTTTAAAGATTATGTGTTGATAAGAAAAGATGTATGATCTCTCATATTGCTTTTATATTTGCATGTATCTGATGCATGTAAAATGCATACATGAACTTTGCATTATTTTTACTTATATTCCAGTCATATTTGCATCATATAAGGGTTATATCACTGTTTTATAACGATTTTGGGAATATTTGATATGTTTCCTATTTTTAATGGAATTAACCCTGCGCAGGCAGAAAACCCTATTTCTTTCCTTTAACGTTTCAGGGACCCAAACGACGTCCAAATCACCTGCAAATTTACGAGCATCAATATTTGGAAGGAAGAAGACTTGTGGGTGAAGGAAGCGAACAAGCGGAGCCCCGAGGGCCAAAAGAGGTGGGCCCACGCGGCCCCTGTACCTGGCCGCGTGGGACCCCTCAACTTGGGCCTCGATGCTCCGTTGCCGTTGATCTTTCCTCCACCGACTCCGTTTTGACCTAAAAAACGCCTATAAAAATAGTCTCCCGACGTTCTCTAGAAGGAGCGCCGCAGAAACACAGAAACACCGAAACAGAGACCTAGAGCTGCAGATTGGAGGGGAAAACTCTGGCGGGGCGCTGCCGGCGTGGTCTCCATCTTCTCCAACGACTTCTCCACCATCTCCATGATGAAGAGGAGTAGTCCACCTCTGGACTATGGGTTTGTGGAAGTAACTTATGTATCTCTCTCTCTCGAGTTTCACTAATTAGTACCGTATGAGCTGCTGAACATGATTACGGTCATCTATGTAATACCTTTGTGGTGGATCTTTTTATGAGTTAATATATGTTTGAGATTGTAATGGTTTTGTTTCAGTTATGAAAGTAGATGCATATTATGTACCCCGTTCTTATTTACTTGTTATGATCAAGCATGTTTATGAGAGCGTGTGAGGGGAACGTGTGCATTAGTTGGAGTAACGGGGGGTGGCTAGTGCAGTGAACGTGAGAGAAAGTTCTGCGATCCACTTGGGTGTTTTACTCATACTTTGTTACCTCACCAGGGATAAAAAGAAATACCATGCTACCGGAGATGTGGGTGTGACCATTGCCACTACTCCATGACTAGATCTAGCATGTTCTTATTTTAACTTCATGTCATGATACTTATTGCTATACTCTGAGTTATCTTAATTACTGAGGTGTTATGATTTAGTTCGCATCTTGGTGGAGTATAAGAGAGACTAATAACCAAAAGGTCTCTATGTTAGGACGTGATGCCCATATAATTATAACTTGTCACTAAACTGTTGTGTTGCAATCTCATATGTCAACTCTAGTGTTCCATTGTCTACCACTTTATTAAAGAGAGAGTGCATTTGTGAAACCACGAACCCCGGTCCATTTTTAATCATAAGAAACACCTTTCCAACCACTTTTACCACTTTTCCATTTTCTGCCATTTAAAAATCCGAAAATACAAAAACACTTTTACATCTTGCATTCATCATAAAAAACCCAAAAATATCATTTATCATTGCTACCACCATCCTTGCATATTTATTTACCATCATTGCATATTTATTTCTTGTTTGCATTGCATATTATCTGATATAATTCTCACACCTTATGCTTGACAACCACTAGGTGAGGTTGAGGACCAAAACATTTACTTTGTTTTGTAGGTAACCAAAAGAAGGATAGGAAAGATAAATCTTCACTACTGATTCCCAGAGAGTTCGATATTAAACCCTCGAGTCACCCTCGTGGGGAAAACACGTCTTCCACTTACTACACACTCTGCACTTGGAGTCTCAACCTAACCCATTTACTTATCACGCAGCTAACTGCGTCATCGGGTATCAAGACTGTTTTCTGGCGCCGTTGCCGGGAAAGATACGAAGCTTCCTGCAGAATATTTTTCCCGTCAACTACACGCCATCAAGACTGTTTTCTGGCGCCGTTGCCGGGGAATCATTACTGAAAGGTTTATCCAAGGGTCCCCTGCACTAGCTCTGTTTTCTAGCGCCGGTTTATCCAAGGATATCTCACCAAGTCAACTTCATCACCAACTTGTGCTAACACCTAAGCTTGGGAGGTTGCACCTACGTGAGCATCATCTTATCCATCTTTACCTTCAAAGCAATTTATCTTGTTTTGTCATTGTCTTGCATATTTATTTTCAGTTTTGCATAAAAAAAATTTAAAACACATAAAAACTTGCAATCATGGTTCTGGGAAACAAACAAGGAGTGAGTCCTCCATTGAATTCGGTTTCTAATTTTAAACAATATCATGGAGAAACATTAAAAGATGCTTGGGTAAGAATTAATAGGATGCACTATGAAGATCCTACAACTTGTGAAGATGAAAAGCTAAACCTTTACTTCTATTATGGAATAGACCCTTGGTACCAAAATGCTTTAGATGGGCTACAGGCGGAAGTTTTGTGTTGTCAACACCACCTTGTGCAGCCATGACACTTAGAAGAATCTTTGGTAGCTTTGTGGGTAGCAAGAAAAAGTTGGAGGACACCGCGGTAGCACTTGCATTATCCAAAGATAAATTTGAAACTAAGTTAGAGAAGCTACCAAGTAAAGAGGATTTTGAACAACTAGTATCTTATTCTGAAAACATTATTCCTAAGATAAACAATGAATTAGTTAATGTCATGCATAAACTAAGATTGTGTGAGAAGGAATTTCTTGAAAAAGATGTTTACCTCAATAGAATTGAGGAAAAGCTGGTTTGCGTTAGTGATTCAATAAGAAAAGACTCATCATTTAAACATGTGAAAGAAGTTCCTGTTAAGCAACAAGTTTGGGTTAAAAAGGAAAAGGAAGTTGAGGAAGTTAAAATGCTTAGTGAAGTCAAGAAACCATTGTTTGACTTAGGGAATTGTAGCTTGCATGACTTAATATCTATCTTACAAAAATTTGCAAGTGATGCTTCCATCAACTATAACCAAGCAGGTTTTGGTTCTTATATTGCTAATCATGTGTTAAAAGAAAAGATTGCTAGGTACAACCAAGAGGCTATGATACCACCTAAGCTTGGGGATGTATGGATTCCCAAAGTCCTAGTAACCATTGGAAAAGAGACACACCATGCTATATGTTGGGGGGATAATAACCCAAGGCCTGGTCCGAGTGAAGTGTACAAGATATGGGCCGGGTTATAGTTGGGCCAATAGGCCTAACATGACTCGTCCTGGAAGGAAGGACCTAGAAGAACTGGAGTCCGAGTGAAGGAAGAAACCGGGTGACTTGGAGGCTACGGAAGGTCTAGAAGAACCTAGAGTAGGACTCCGTGCTCGTATGTAACTCGGTATTCATTGTAAGTTCGGGAGACCCGGCGTCTATATAAACGGGCTCCCAGAACATAGATAGACAAGTTCTAAGTCTCAAGTCATAAGTTTCAACCCTAGTTCGATATCACCGCTATCAAGCGAAACCCTTGTAACCTGTCTCGTAACCCGGCTCTGTTGTCGTAGCCGAGTTATCGAGACCTCGAGATCAATAACATAGAAGCAGGAAGTAGGTCTTTATCTCCAATGGAGAGGCTGAACCTGGGTAAACCCTTTTTCCCCAACGAGCGTGACAATCTCCTGAAGGACCAAGGCGCCTTGCCCCAATCATACAAGTTACCCTATGGTAACATCTGCCGTGTTAACCCCACGACAGTTGGCGCCCACCGTGGGGCCTGCGACCAAAGCTGTCCTCATCAAGGGAGAAGCTCTGCGAGGGATGGAGAACCTCGCGATCGGCGAAGTCAGGATGGATCAGCGCGGAAATCGCATCGTCGACGATTCCGGCTGGAAGGAAGAAGCAGATCTGCTGGATACCGGCCGGGTGATCCCGTTCGGTCGGATCCACGTCTTCGTAGGTATGGTTAATGCAATTCAGCAATTTGATGACGAGGTTATGTGCGACTCCGTTTCAGGGGCAGCCACCATCGTCCAATCTGATGGAGAAGAATCAGTCGGAACAGGAGGTTTCGAACATCAGTCGGACATCCGGGCTTGCGAGCCGGAGTACCGACGTGAGGAAGATTTGGATACAGATACTGAATCGATCTTACCGTTGTTTGACGAGAGATTTGGGTATGTGGCTGATGAGGAAGATTATGAGTCGGAGCCAAGGACCATGAAGCATGCGATGGTGTATACTCTGAGGAATCACAATGATGGAACAGAAACTTCAGAGCGAGGACGATGCCACGCGAGCGGCCAGAGAAACAGAGAAAGAATTCAGCGTCTCACAACGTTTCAACCGGGTGAAGGCTCGGGACAGCCGGTTGTGATGGAAATCCCACCAGTTTTTAGGCCCTTGGACTTTGACGCAGCAATAGTTACAACCCCAATCACACCAGATAACGCAGCAACCCGGGCGCAGCAATTGGATACGTTACGAATCACGCTGGAGAATCAACAGAAGGCTTTATTGGCGGAGCAGCAGCGCATGTACGATGAGCAACAAGAGATAGAACGGGATCGAGCCCGTGTGGAGCAAGAAAGGATAACAGTGCAGAATCGCCATGAAGATCTTACAGCAGTACATCGGAGGAGGCACGAAACCCGGGTGATGCCAGGCATGACTTAGATCCAACGAGATTGAACTTTGCATCACCAAACGGAGCTCCCAATGTCACTCGGCCTGAGCCAGAGCCGGTTGGAATTGGGCATGGAATCATGGTTAGAGCAAATCAGGGAGGAAACGGGGTGCCACCCAACACTCGGGCCGGAGCTCAGCAAAATCAGAACACAGCGGCTGCGGGTGATATGCCACCACCAGCAGATCGGTTCCACACGCCCAGGGGTCACTACTCAAATCCGGCTGATAACGTGTACGCAGCAACATTAGCATTATGCCGCATGCCGATTGATCAATCACCACAGGGAGACGAAGCACGCAGGGCAATTGAGATGTTGAAAACTGCGATCACGCAGCAGGGAAACATGCCGGATAAGAGTGGAGCGTTACATTCAACACCATACAATAGCCGAGCTAACCGGAGTCATCACGGAGAAACACCAAGGCCAGCCGGATCAGGCGTCAGGAACGGACAGCAGAATCAAGGTCACCCGGCGCCGCAGCCTCAGCGTTCGGGACATCAGCAGAGGCCAGCCCAGAATCAGCCGGCCGAGGCCGCATCAGCCGGCCCCGGCCCAGTCTGTGGCCCAAGCAATTGTCAACAGTTCAAGAGCACGGCGTGCGGCGAGCGCAAACCCGGCTTTAGGTGTCGCCGGAGGAGCCGGAGGACAACCTGAAGCAGGAGTGATGGGCCACGCACCAAATACCGGGTCAGGTTTGCCGTTAGTTTCTTCATTACTTAACCCGGTTGGAACTAAATGTCTTTCAGATGCTATTAAGAGCGAACCTTTTCCCGAGAAGTTTAAAGAGCCAAGCAAGGTGACAAATTATGACCCCAGCATGGATCCAGAAACATGGCTCAGCAGTTACGAGATGGCGATGAGTATTCGCAATGCCACCGCCAACTTGTGCGCGAGATACATGTACCTGATGATGAGTGAAGGAGCAGCAAAGTTATGGTTCAATGGATTACCCGAGAAATCTATCAATTCTTGGGATGAGTTGAAGGCATTATTTGTCAAGAATTTCAAGGGCACGTGTGAGAAGTTGTTCACTATAGAAGATTTGGAGCGATGTTTCCAGAAGAAAGGCGAGTCAGCGCGTCACTGGATGCGCCGGGTCACAGCCATCATTCACTCATCAAAGGGAATTACACCAGCTGCGGCCGTGTCGTCGATGGAGAAAACCTGCAGATATGACCCGGTAATTCAGAAGATGGGTCGACTGAGGGCCACTGGCGAAGCAGAAACCATCACCATGGGACAGCTGATGGAAGCGGCTCATAAGCACGCATCCACAGACAAGACCCGGGATGATGATGAAGATAAGGGAAAAGGAAACGTCAACAACGGAGGAAAGAACCACAACAACAACGGTAACAACAACAATGGGAACAATAATCACAATGGTAACAATGGGAATAACTCCAAAAGGCAGCATGATGGTGGTTCAGACTTGGTGGCAAACACAAACACCGGGTATAACAAGTTTCAGCGGCGAGATGACAATTATCGAGGCAATAACAACAATGGCAATTACAGGGGAAATTTCCGAGGACCGGCTAACCCCCAGGAAGCATTCAACATGCCGTGTCCACGTCATAGTAGGAACGGTAAACCGGCAAATCACTCTTTGGCCCAGTGTGTTGATCTTCAGAGATGGAAGAACGAGGAGTTTGCCAGGATGAACATGGGAGGAAACGGTCCGAGGCCGGGTAATGGAAATAACCCGGCCCACGGACCACAAGCTGGAGGAAATAATGGAGGACCACCCGGCCCGATAATGGACCAGCCGGGTTAGGTTTCCAGCAAAACCCCAAAGAGTTAAATCGAGGACAGTATCATATTACAGTTTCCAGCACTTGTCGGAGAGATCAGAAATTAAAGAAGAGAGCTGTCAACGCCGTTCTTCCCGCGGTTCCGAGATATTTGAAGTGGTCCGAGTATCCGATCACTTGGTCTAGAGAGGATCACCCGGACCGAGTGGATGCACCTGGAGCGTTGGCTTTAGTTGTTGCACCTCAGGTTTCGGGTTATATTTTACACAAGGTTCTTATGGATGGAGGTAGTAGCATCAACATTCTGTATTGGGATACATTCATCCGGATGGGTTTCACAGCCAAGCAGCTTCACCCTTCTGGTACTATCTTTCATGGTATTGTCCTGGAAAGTCAGCAAGACCAGAGGGAACAATAACATTGGAGGTCGCGTTTGGAGAATCAAAGGATAATTTCAGGTCTGAGATGATTTGTTTTGAGGTGGTCAAATTGAAGAGCCCTATCATGCTCTCTTTGGCCGTAACGTTTTTGCTAGATTCATGGCGAGGCCGTGTTATGTGTACTTAAAGATGAAGATGCCAGGTCCAAAAGGTATTATCACAGTCAATGGCAGTCGTGAGTTGGCGTTACAATGTGAGCAAGGTGATGCTGTTATGGCAGAACAAGCCTGTGCGGAAGAGGAGTTGAATTACTACAAAGCTACCACAAATCCGGATGATGGGACAATTTTGAAGAAACCAATGACCGAAGAGAGGGCGAAATTCAAAGCGGCTCAGGATACCAAGATGATTGACTTCGTGCCGGGTGATTCGTCCAAGCAGTTCTCTATCGGGTCAAATCTGACTGACAAATAGGAAAGCGCGCTCATCGAATTCATCCGTGAGAATCGGGATGTCTTTGCATGGAAACCTAGTGACATGCCAGGCATACCGACTGAATTCGCTGAGCACCGCTTACATGTTGATCCTAAAGCAAGACCGATTAAACAGGGATTGCGCAGATTGAATGAGGAAAGAAGAAGGATTGTAGGAGAAGAGATAGCTCGTTTACTCGCCGCAGGATTCATTATGGAGTGTTACATCCAAAGTGGTTGGCTAACCCGGTTTTAGTGTTGAAAAAGAACAATGAGTGGAGGATGTGTATTGATTTCACAAGTTTGAACAAGCATTGTCCGAAGGATCCGTTTGCGTTACCAAGGATTGATCAAATCATAGATGCTGTGGCAGGTAGTGATCTTTTGTGTTTCCTGGATGCATATTCAGGATACCATCAAATCAAGCTTGCAGAGGAGGATTGGGAGAAGACATCATTTATCACCCCATTTGGAGCTTTTTGTTACAAGAACATGACATTTGGACTGAAAATGCTGGAGCAACTTATCAGAGGTGCATCCAGAGTTGTTTTGAGAAGCAGATAGATCGGAACGTGCATGCGTATGTTGATGATGTGGTGATCAAGACAAAGAAGGCTGAGACATTTATCGATGATTTGAGAGAAACTTTTGCTAACTTAAGGAGGTTTCAGATGAAGCTTAACCCAAAAAAGTGTGTGTTTGGAGTTCCATCAGGAAATTACTCGGCTTTATTGTGTCCGAGCGTGGGATTGAAGCAAACCCGGAAAAGATAGCAGCAATCAATAGGTTGGGAAAGCCGACTGAATTGAAGGAAGTCCAGAAGATCACGGGCTGCGTGGCTGCGTTGAGTAGGTTCATATCCCGACTGGGAGAGAAAGCAATTCCTTATACCGACTCTTGAGGAAGTCAGATAAATTTGTTTGGGATGAGGAAGCTGATAAAGCCCTGGAGGCATTGAAGGAAACATTATCGAAAGCACCAATCTTAGCTGCTCCAGCTCCAAAGGAGCCCATGCTGTTGTACATAGCTGCGAATTCCCGAGCAGTTAGTGTAGTTATTGTGGTAGAGCGAAAGGAAGAAGGAAAGGAGCATTGGTTCAAAGGCCGGTTTATTATGTCAGTGAGGTTTTGACTCCGGCTAAACAGAGGTATCCCCAGTGGCAGAAGTTAGTTTTTGGCGTTTTCATGGCCAGTCGGAAATTGAAGCATTACTTTCAAGAACACCCCATTACAGTGGTAAGTGGAGCACCATTGGCAGACATTGTGTGCAATACTGAAGCTACTGGAAGAATTGCCAAGTGGGCGATTGAGATGGGTGATTATCACATCAAGTATGAGCCTCGCACAGCGATTAAGTCACAAGCCTTGATTGATTTTGTCAATGATTGGACCGAGTTAAGCACGGCACCACCCAAGGCGCCGAGTTATAAGTCATGGGTTATGCATTTTGATGGATCCAAGCAGTATGAGGGATCAGGAGCAGGAGTGGTTCTCACTTCACCCAAAGGGGATAAGATGAGTTATGTTCTTCAGATTCACTTCGATTGCACCAATAATATTGCTGAGTATGAAGCTTTGTTACATGGTTTGCGCATTGCCAAGGAGATGAACATCAAAAGGATCATGTGTTTCGGTGACTCGGATCTTGTAGCGCAGCAAGTTTCTGGGACTTGGGACAGGAAAGATGAGAAGATGGCGGCTTACAGAAGGGCTGTTGATGAAGCAGCTGGATTCTTTTCAGGATTCCAGGTGGATCATATTGATAGAAGGAAAAACGAGGCAGCAGATGCTTTGTCAAGATTGGGATCACGTAGAGAGCCAGTTCCACCAAATGTGTTCCTGGACGAGTTATGGAAGCCATCAGTCCAACTTCCGGGTGAAGAGGAAGATGAAAGTCCAGATCAAGATTCCGAGTTAGTAGCAGCGTTGCATGAGATTCCTGAGTGGACTGAACCATATCTGGATTATATGATAAGGAAGATTTTGCCGAGTAATGAAGTTATGGCGCGACAAATTGTTAGAAGATCACTCGGCTATGCAGTAATTGATGGTGAGTTGTACAAGCGCAGTGTTTCTGGAGTTTATCAGCGATGTGTTTCATCAGTCGAAGGAAGGCAAATTTTGCAAGAGATACATGCTGGGGACTGTGGTCATCATGCTTCATCTAGGTCTCTGGTGGCCAAGGCATTTAGGCATGGATTCTTTTGGCTACAGCTTTCAAGGATGCAGAGCAGATTGTTAGGGCATGTGATGGATGTCAAAGATATGCAAGACAGGAGCATGTGCCAGCTCAGGAATTGAGGACAATACCAATCACTTGGCCGTTTGCAGTTTGGGGTCTTGATATGATGGGGCCCTTTCAGATGACATCGTGCAAGAAAACTCATCTCTTGGTGGCTGTTGATAAGTTCACTAAGTGGGTTGAAGTGGAGCCAGTTACAAGTTGTGATGCTTCCAAAGTTGTCACGTTTCTGAAGAAAATTATCAGTCGGTTTGGTTATCCTCACAGTATCATCACAGATAATGGGACCAACATGTCACTCGGTGAAACAGAGATATTCTGCAAAGAGAAGGGAATCAGATTAGACCTTGCTTCGGTGGCACATCCACAGGCCAACGGGCAGGTAGAAAGGAGTAATCAGGAAATATTGAAAGGAATCAAACCAAGACTTCGAGTTCCGATTGAAAAGGCGTATGGAGCTTGGGTGAAAGAGTTACCCGCAGTGGTTTGGGGGATCAATACAACCCCGAATAGATCAACCAAACGTACACCGTTCTTTCTGGTGTATGGAGCAGAAGCAGTGTTACCGAGTGATATAGTCCATGACTCGCCAAGAGTGGCGGCGTATGTGGAGTCAAGCAATGCAATTGCAAGGGAGGATTCGATTGATGCCCTCGAGAGGAGCGTGAGTTAGCATTGGAACGGTCCGCAGTTTATCAGCAGGATTTGCGGCGTTATCATAGTCGCCGAGTAAGATCAAGAACTTTCCAGGAAGGAGATTTAGTTTTACGGCTCAGACAGAATCAGTCAGGGATGCACAAGCTAACTCCTCCATGGGAAGGGCCGTTCCTTATCAGTCGGAAATTGCACAATGGTTCATATTATCTGATAGATGTGAGAGAGAAAGGTGAAGAGAACAACACGGACCATGCTATCCTTCCTATGGAAGAGACGAAGCGGCCGTGGAACATTGCTCATCTTCGCCCATATTATACCTAGTGAACATGAACCTAGGCCGAGTTATGTAACACACGATGTAACCCCCAGCAGGTTTCAGACGCGCTCTTTTCCTTACCAGGGTACCTAAGGGGACTGGAAGGTTTTTAATGAGGCGGCTTGCTGGTGTATCTTTAATAAAGAAGATTTTGAGAAGAAATCTTTTCTACTGTTTTACTTTTTATGCATAGATTATGTTTATAAAGCTTTGCCCAAAGGAGTGCTTAGCAAAAAGTCCTATAGCTGTTGCCCAAGAGAGCACGCATAGAGATGTTTTGAGGTCAATGGGGTAATGATGCATAGTTTAAGCCTTTACTTGTAAACATTGATCCAGGGCTTGGGGACTTATGAATTATAAGTTCATAAGTTTTAATCCTAAGACCCGGCTTTTAAGCCTTAATTTTGTTCTTGGTTAAACTTGCCTATCAGTTTGATGTTACTCACAATTTTATGACCAGATTGCTTACTTGTTAATTCAATCAACTATGATGCCCATGCTGGGACTTAGTTTGACCCTGTTTTAGCAAAGGAAAAAGTAGCAACTGAGAAAGTCATGTGAAAACCGACTGATAAGAAGCTAAAGATAAACCAAAAGGGTCATCTAAACCATAAAAAGTATAAGTTATTACAAAATATTGAGTATTTCATATAGTGCACAGACGCACCATCAAATAAAAGGCAAAGTATTTCAGAGCATATTACAATGCCCATTGGCCGAATAATTGTTTTGCAGGAAAAGGTGAAGCAGGAAAGCTGGCTCAGATAGCCGGGTTATCGGTTGAGGTTCCCTTGGCAGCTTCAGCTTCGGCAGAAGCCGGGTTATCTTCAGGAGCTTTGGCCTGGGAATCAGTCGGTGCAGTGCCTTGATCTTCTGCAGTTCCTTAGCAACATCAGCCGGCTTTTCCATGATTGTGTAGTGGGGGCACGGCTGGGTGCAGGGACAACTGGAGTAGAGGTACTTGGCGCTGCAGCTTTCTTCATCTTTGCAATGGAGTCTCTCAGCTTGGCCATAGATCAAAATGCTTGGGTTCAGGAGTGGGGATTGGAGTGTTGTTCTCATCCACTGCATCTTGGAAAACCGACAGATTGAGGCCCTCAGCTATTTTGCAAGCAATAGGCCGGGTTTGGGCAGAAATTTCCTTGAAATCTTTTCCTCCAAACTTGGTGCCATCAGCGTTGTACTGAGGGAATCCTTTGACAAAAGGAGCCGGGTTAAGGCGTGGGTTGTAAGCTTTGGCAAGAGCTAAGCTGCGCATTGCGCCAACCCGGCATGCTGAGCGCGTCCAGAGGTCTAACCACTCGGGGATCGTGGAAAGCTGATGCAGGGACTCATATATCACTTGGGGAGGAGCACAGTTGCTCTTAACACGCTTCATGATCTCAGCAGTGCCAAACTGGAATTGCCGGATGATGGTGTTCAAGCAGTTCAACTTCTCTGGATATGATCTCCTGATGGCAGCATTTGTTCGCCTGAAAAGTATGATGTGGGTTAGTATGTGAAAGCCGAGTAAAGAAGAAAAAGTGAAAAGAAGTGGTGCTTACCAATGAGTGGATTGAGGATATCCTTGATATGGTCTTTCAGGGTGTCCAAGTATTTCTGGACACTGATCATCTTGTCATAGCAGACCTTGTACTTATCTCCAGCCTCTTCCAACTCCTTCTTCAGTTTGGTGTTCTCTGCAGTTAGAGATTCAATTGTTTTCTCCAAGTCTGAAGCATGAACTTCAGTTTCCTTGCGCAGCTTGGTTTCAACTTCAAGGAGTTGGTTGGTCTTGGCAAGTATTTGGTCATTATGGGACACATATCTCTGAAAAAAGAATAGCAAGTTAGAAACATGGGGACTGAATATATTTCATTCGGCAATCTATTATATACTAAAAGCAAAATGAGTTAGTTTTCGAGGCACTACGTTAATCCACATCATTAGAATTACTTAGACAGTTAGATCTGTAATTAATGGCTGAGATTTAAAGAGAGATGGTAACAAAATATTTACGTACACAACACCAACACGTTCAACGCACCAGGTCGCCCAAGGAAAAGACGTACAGATCCGTTTTTAAGTTACAAGGAAAAGACGTACAGATCCGTTTTTAAGGACACGATAAGCTAAGCTGAGCAGGACCAGGTTTTTTTTTAATTCTCCACTCGGGTCTAAACATACGTCCTAGCTAGCTGTGTCATGTCTCATGTGTGTATTAATAGATCACGTTCCATGCTTATATGTAACTCCCCAATTCCTCACGTAAGTATGCTCATGTTTGCATGCACTTCAACAATTTTATTCTTTGAGACAGATAAAAAATATGTGTATTAATCCGGCCAGAGCTAGACCTGGCTGATCGATCGATACCATGTGCTTCATGTGAACTCCAGTAGGAACACACATGCATGGTTTCAGCTATATATGAATATATGATAAGTGATTAGTTGATAGCTATCAGTCTCGGCTCATGCATATAATTTTGATGTTAAGAAAAATAGATTTAAGTATTAACCATAGATATCTTCTTGAAAAATAATACGACCGACAACACACTCTAACTGATAGTCCATCAAAAAGAATTCCACCAAGTCGTTTATTTTCAGTTTGTTCCCATCAATAAACTCTTGAAGTTTATAGAGATAAAGATTATTTGAACATTATGGAGTTCAAAAATTGATTTCAGCTTGAAGTTATAATCGTAAGGACGTAATATCACAGCGTCAAATCAAGAGCGATATCAAGCACAAGATGTGAACGGATGTTTGATTATCCATAATTAGGCAAATGATGATGCAAATGTAGTAGTATCAGCGTCAACGTACTAGATTGTTCTGAGATAAAGTGACAAATAAGGTTTTATCTTTGACACCAACAACACGGATCTTTAACATGCAGTTATGGGAATTTCGAAAGGATTTTCTAGAATATTTATGACTTGAAAAGATTTCTACTCAGATAATTTGATCCATAAGATTAGAAATATTAAGAATTTCCTACAATTATGACAACCAATTTAAAATAAAAAAACCAGCCCAATGGTCTAGATATATATATATTGAGCTCATAAGATTATAAAAAGATTATTTATTGAAAACATATAATAAACATGATTTATTATAAAGAAATAAATTTGTTGTCAAGTTGGCATAGTCATGTTATAGCAAAACAAATACATGGCAGGGTGTTGAAGAGTGAGGATGATAGCAAGATAAGATAATGAAATTAGGTAAAAATAGAGTAATAAAAGAAGTTCTAGAATATGATGATATGACTTTAGGTGAATTTGTGATGTCTATTTTCCATAAATTAAAATGATTCATACTTAATCACAAACCTGTGGATATTTACTTAACATGCTATTTCTAAGTGTATGGAAAGATATTGTTTAGACACACAAAATTCCAAATTTATAGAACTGGAAAACTATTTCTCGAACACGTTCAATGAACCTAAGATGCTGCCCTCGCATTTGCGAGAGCCACCTGGCTAGTTGAAAGAAATAGTAAGTTGACAGTGAAATTATATGCAGGCAGAGTATTTATACAAGTTCCGAGTGTCCGAAGAGCAGATCACTCGGCACTTGGGGACTGGTATGTCTTTTAAAAGTTTTACAAGTTATTCAGTAATGCATTTTCAAAGTTCCAGATAAATTGTTAACATATTACCCGGAACTTGGGGGTTATGAGGATTTGAAAGTATTGTTATGGTGAAAGACAGAATTAATGAGGATTTGAAATCAGAAAGTAAAACAAGTTCCATGTTATCGTAGACAGATAACTCGGAACTTGGGGACTGGGATATTCTGAAGTTTTCAAAATGATGGCAGAGAGAGATATATATTTTCAAGTACCGAGTGACTGAGGACAGTTTACTCGATACTTGGGGACTGGGTTTGGTATATAAGATATGAAGAGGAAAGATATGTACCTGATGTTCTTGGACAAGAGAATCCACAAGTTTGCCCTCAGCAAGTTTGTATGTGTTGTACCCAGTCAATAGATTTTCAAAGTTTGTACGGCCATATTGTGGCACAGTGGAGCCTTCGCCTTTATCAGTCGGCTTCGACCTTTCTTCAGGGGCAACAAACTTGGTTGCAGTCTTGAGGGGAGAGATCTTCTCGGTAAAGCAAGTTCCTGTGATCACGACTTCAGGATCAGTCGATTTTTCAGCAGGAGGAGGAGAAACGTTCCTTTGGTCAGTTGTCTGCTCCTTATCAGTCGGCTCAGCATGTTTTTCAGGGTATTCTCCAAGTTATCCTCTTCAGCAATGGGAGGGCTTGGATCGCCGCTAAGAGTAGCTTTTGCCCTGAAATTGCAAGTATGAAAGTAATATAAGAAAGAGTAAAAGAAAGCAAAGTTGATAAGTACAAGTAATAGAAGGTTATATGTATTACCCGGTATTGACTTGAAAGTCACGGGGGAGGTCATTGCTGGAGCCTGAAGAAGCTGTAAGGGAGTATGACTTAGAAGCTCGGATTTGACCAGCTAAAGGATAACTATCAGAGGGATGTTTTTGTGGTTCGAAGTTGGAAAAGGAAGTACCAGGACGGCGTGGAGAGGGAATGTTTGGGATTCCCGGGTTAAGAGGATCCTCACCAGGGGAGGTCCGAGTAGCTCTCCTCTTGATAGAGGGTTCAGCAGAATTCTGCGAAGATTTTTGAAGAAGAGTTTGGTTGAGTTTTTGCATAGCAGGATAAGAATATGGTTCTATGGATATGCGAGAATATGGCACCTTGGCACAGATGGTGCGAGCCTTCCTTTTCCTGGTAGCAGCAGATTCAGTAGCTTCAGAGCTATGGCCGGGTGAAGGGGTGGCTGCCTTTTCAGCCGGTTCTCGTATTATAAAGTGGGCATCAGTGGATAAATTGGGTTGAGATTCGTTCTCAATTAAGCTTGTGAAGAAGTGGCCAAGGGAGTCGAGTTCACCTTCTTCTTCTTCCTTTTCCTTTTCTTCTTCTTCTTCTTCTTCACTCGAGGATTGAGCCTCGTCGTCATCATCTTCATCATCGTCTGCCTCAGGAGTGGCAGGGGGAGTTTCAACTTGCCACCAGTCATCAGATTCCTAGTGAAAAAGTAGAAGCAAAGTAATCAGTATACAATTGAGAAAAGAATATGTTATTGAGATTTTTATCAGTCGGTACTTACTGGTGGTGCCGGGTTATTTTTACTGAATGGCAGAAGGCCATTTTCCTTGATCGTCTCAACCTTTTCAGCAAGGAAGGCCTTGATAGCCTTGTTCAGAGCAGTGTTTGGGTAGGACTTTTCCGAGTAACGGAGGGAATCTGTCAGATGGCCCGAGTAATCGCAAAGAAGCTTCTTGCGAATACTGTTGGGCTGAATTCGCCAACCCATCCACGTTTTGATCTGATCAGTTCCACGGAGACCGTGCGTAACAAGAACCGAGATCTTCTTGAGAAGAGGCTGGATAGCTTCTCTCTCGTGTCAGAGGCAAAGGATTTCATGTTGTTGTTGAGAGTGAGGGGTTCGACCGAATAACCCGGTAAAGGGTGTTCACCGGCAGGTATCTTGGCTTTACAGTAAAAGTATGATTTTTGCCAATGTTTCACGTGGGTATGAAGTTCTAGAGAAGGCATGGCAGAACCTTTGCGGCGTTGAATAGAAACACCGCCACAGACCAAGAGGGGGCCATTCTTGTGCTCACGCTGAGGTTTGCACAAGAATAGCTCCAGAAAAAGTGCTAAGCTGGGAGGAGTGCATAAGTATGATTCACAAAGAACTATGTAATTACTAATATTCAAGATGGAATTGGGTCCGAGATCGAAGACCCGGAGGCCGTAGTGATGAAGAAGATCCCTAAAGAAAGGATGACCTGGGGGACGAAAACCCCGGGTGACATGCTCAAGAAAGCAGATAACTTCACCTTCCTTGGGGGAAGGCCGAGTCTCCTCTTCAGTCCCTCTCCACTCGATCTCCGACTGAAGAGGAAGAACTCCGGCCTCTGCCAGTTCTTCCAGCTTGGTCTGTGTAGCCATGGATTTGGCCCAATTGGCCGTGATCCCAGATTTGCGCTTGGTGGTCTTTTTGATCTTCTTTGATGCCGATGCGGTGGCGCCATCACCGGCCTTGGCCTTGGCCTTCAGCTTCCTCGGATCCTTGGGTGCCATCAAATCTGAAGATCTGGAAAATAACAAGAAAAGAAATGAAAAGAACCGAGCTCAAGAACAGCTCAAGGATGAACAAAACAAGATCTAGATGGAAACTAAATGCAGGAATGAAATACTTACCAGAGCTTGCGGAGATCTGGTGCGGAGCTGATTTCCCGGTGATTAGCTGCGGCAATGCGGGGCTCCAATGGCCGGCGGCGGCGCGGTGAGCTTGGAGGAACCCTAACCCTAGCTCGGGGAGAGAGAAGGACGGAGGTTGAAGAAGAGGGGCGCGGTGAATGGGAAAAGTGAAACCCTTTTTTACTACGGCCCACTATTTATAGCCCAGGGTGAAACCCTAGGAGCGTGAAACGAGGAGATAAGATTCTGTTTTGATTATGGGTCAAAGATACGAGAGAATATGTCAGAGAATGTTCCTTGGTCGTTGACCGGAGGGATAAGTGCGAGAGAAAAGCCGGGTTATAAAGAGAACCGCCAAAAGGAGCTGGTCTGAAACATAACCCGGCCATTCAGTGTTAATGCTTTTTATTTTGTTTTCAGGAGTTTAACTCGGATAATCTCATCAGCAGTTACCCTCGAGTAATTGAATCAAGATCAAGATTATCAAGTGAAGCAACAGATGAGCTTACACCGGTCAAACTTGGGGACTACTGTTGGGGGATAATAACCCAAGGCCTGGTCCGAGTGAAGTGTACAAGATATGGGCCGGGTTATAGTTGGGCCAATAGGCCTAACATGACTCGTCCTTGGAAGGAAGGACCTAGAAGAACTGGAGTCCGAGTGAAGGAAGAAACCGGGTGACTTGGAGGCTACGGAAGGTCTAGAAGAACCTAGAGTAGAACTCCGTGCTTGTGTGTAACTCGGTATTCTTTGTAAGTTCGGGAGACCCGGCGTCTATATAAACGGGCTCCCAGAACATAGATAGACAAGTTCTAAGTCTCAAGTCATAAGTTTCAACCCTAGTTCGATATCATCGCCATCAAGCGAAACCCTTGTAACCTGTCTCGTAACCCGGCTCTGTTGTCGTAGCCGAGTTATCGAGACCTCGAGATCAATAACATAGAAGCAGGAAGTAGGTCTTTATCTCCAATGGAGAGGCTGAACCTGGGTAAACCCTTTTTCCCCAATGAGCGTGACAATCTCCTGAAGGACCAAGGCGCCTTGCCCCAATATACAAGTTACCCTATGGTAACATCTGCCGTGTTAACCCCACGACAGTTGGCGCCCACCGTGGGGCCTGCGACCAAAGCTGTCCTCATCAAGGGAGAAGCTCTGCGAGGGATGGAGAATCTCACGATCGGCGAAGTCAGGATGGATCAGCCGGTTGTTTTTATTTGTGATTTTCTTTGTGTCCTCTTGCTGTAACAAGAGACTTTGTGTTAGTTTAGTTTCTGGAATTTTTAATAAAGTGCCAAGTTTTACTCATTTTGGTGTGAAAAAGTTGCTTATAGCGTTCGGAGATATTATTCCTGCACGAATCTGTGCACGGTATGATTTTTAATTCTTATTCTGTAACTCCGAATGAGCTCATATTTAAACTGTAGTAGCAACTTTTCATCCTCTGTATGCATGATTTTTTCGGAATTTTCCGACAAAGTTAAGTAGGGTAGAAAAATACGTTTAGCTGCTGCTGTTTTTCTGGACAGATTCTGTCCCATTTTGTTTGATGCATGCTTAGAACTTTTAACATGAATCTTTTTGATCCAATTGAGTTTATGAGTAGGCATACAACATTATACATTTCTGGACATTCATATGAATTTTTGTCTAAGGATTATATGCAGCAAGAAATCTATTTGTTTATCACTACTAATGTGCCCCACAGAAAAAGAAATGGGAGAAACGGTGTTTTGAAGTTTTTTCACAGGGATTAGAGGAGATGCACCAAGAGCTATCCAAGGATGGTGAAGACCATAAGCTTGGGGATGTGAAGACAACCCCACTGGACCTACACACTCTCGGTTTGCACACGTCTAACTTCTGTTTTTCGATCGAAACACTTTATCGCATAAACTTGGAGCGTCTTTTTGTTTGTTTAGGTTAGATTTTTATTTTGTGAGACCACCACACTATCATTTATATATGAGAGAGCTACTGGAAATTTGGGTTGAATTATGTTGGATGCTATTATAAGATTGGGAAAAGGGATGTTGAGTTAATTTTAAAAGATACATATAATTGCATGATTCATGAGCTTGTTAATGAGTAATAATTTGCAAATATTTTATCAAGAGCTATCTTTTATTCATGTTTTGATGCTAAATGTTATTCTACCTTGTTTTAACATGGATTAGTTAGTTCTATGGACACTCATGCATGCATTTAGATGGTCAACTTTCTCCCTCTTGCTAGCCCAAAAATTCCAACAAGCAAAAACTTGTTTCCAACACCTTCAACCAAAGTTTTTCCAGTGAGTCCACCATATCTACCTATTAGCTTTATGCTATTCCGAGTATGTTTATCATGATATTTGTGTTATCTATACCTCTGAATGAAAATGCTTATGTTGTTAATTGTTGTGGGAAAAGTTGGTTATATAGCTCTCTCGAACTTGATGCACACTTTACTTTCATTGCATAAATAAAATATGACCCATTGTGATTAAAATTATGAAGTTGTGGACTTGACAAATGTCTTTGGTTGAGAGTTAGCTCATATGTGCTGTCACATGGCAAGCTTTCAACATTGCACATCATCTCATTTAGTTGATATCATGTACTTTTGTTTATGGATGCTTACCATGGGTGAAATAAATGGGAAATGAAGTGAGTTTGTATAAATGGTTAGAGAGACGCCTGGGCCGCTAATCTAAGCCATGCATCATTCATGGTGGAAATTTACTTACATGCTATGGTGAACCTTCTGTGATACACCTTACAATAAAAAGCTATCTAATGGTAAATAAAAAGGGTGTTGAGATTGTTCATTATGTTTGTTTGTCTTGTCATTTTGATATGGGCTTGTTCCATATCCTGGGACAAGAGGTACCCCAGTTGACGCTCTTAATGATACTATTATTACTTACAATGATATTTAACTTGAACTTGCTTTGTTTTCCAAGTTGAGTAACACATGGAGTAGGTACTTGTATTCAAGGGGCATGAGACTTTCAACCTGTACTTTGTCAAGCACACTACTCGTATTTCTTTCACTTTAAACTTAATCATTCAAGATGCTATGATAGGGGAATGAGAGCTTGACACCAAGGATTACCATATTACAATCATTGACTTAAGTAGAGAAGTTCAGAAGTTAGATGAAATTTATTCATGCTTTACCTCTACTCATATATATATCTTTCCAAAGTGTCCACCTTTTATATTCAGATTTTCATCAATACTCTATGACCATTGTAGGATGTTCTTACTTATTATTATGCATACATGTGGTCCATAGTACTTTTCTCTTATGTTACACTTTGTGAATTATCATTGAACATCCTTGCATTGAATACTTGATATCACTTCATAAACTATCTTGCATATTGCTACTCCTTTTAAGAATGAATCATTTGACTCTATGTAGCAATAGTAATCATCTTTGATATCCATTGATAGTATTAAATTGCAAAGTCCATGTTAGTTTTATCACCTTCATACTCGAGGACGAGTATAGGTTAAGCTTGGGGATGTTGATGCATGTAAAATGCATACATGAACTTTGCATTATTTTACTTATATTCCAGTCATATTTGCATCATATAAGGGTTATATCACTGTTTTATAATGATTTTGGGAATATTTGATATGTTTCCTATTTTTTATGGAATTAACCCTGCGCAGGCAGAAAACCCTATTTCTTTTTTAATGTTTCAGGGACCCAAACGACGTCCAAATGACCTGCAAATTTACGAGCGTCATTTTTGGAAGGAAGAAGACTTGTGGGCGAAGGAAGCGAACAAGCGGAGCCCGAGGGCCAAAAGAGGTGGGCCCACGCGGCCCTGTACCTGGCCGCGTGGGACCCCCCTTGGGCCTCGAGCTCCGTTGCCGTCGATCTTTCCTCCACCGACTCCGTTTTGACCTAAAAACGCCTATAAAAATAGTCCCCCGACGTTCTCTGGAAGGAGCGCCGCAGAAACACAGAAACACCGAAACAGAGACCTGGAGCTGCAGATTGGAGGGGGAAAACTCCGGCGGGGCGCTGCCGGCGTGGTCTCCATCTTCTCCAACGACTTCTCCACCGTCTCCATGATGAAGAGGGAGTAGTCCACCTCTGGACTATGGGTTTGTGGAAGTAACTTATGTATCTCTCTCTCTCGAGCTTCACTAATTAGTACCGTATGAGCTGCTGAACATGATTACGGTCATCTATGTAATACCTTTGTGGTGGATCTTTTTATGAGTTAATATATGTTTGAGATTGCAATGGTTTTGTTTCAGTTATGAAAGTAGATGCATATTATGTACCCCGTTCTTATTTACTTGTTATGATCAAGCATGTTTATGAGAGCGTGTGAGGGGGAACGTGTGCATTAGTTGGAGTAACGGGGGTGGCTAGTGCAGTGAACGTGAGAGAAAGTTCTGCGATCCACTTGGGTGTTTTACCTTACTTTGTTGCCTCACTAGGGATAAAAAGAAATACCATGCTACCGGAGATGTGGGTGTGACCATTGCCACTACTCCATGACTAGATCTAGCATGTTCTTATTTTAACTTCATGTCATGATACTTATTGCTATACTCTGAGTTATCTTAATTACTGAGGTGTTATGATTTAGTTCGCATCTTGGTGGAGTATAAGAGAGACTAATAACCAAAAGGTCTCTATGTTAGGACGTGATGCCCATATAATTATAACTTGTCATTAAACTGTTGTGTTGCAATCTCATATGTCAACTCTAGTGTTCCATTGTCTACCACTTTATTAAAGAGAGAGTGCATTTGTGAAACCATGAACCCCGGTCCATTTTTAATCATAAGAAACACCTTTCCAACCACTTTTACCACTTTTCCATTTTCTGCCATTTAAAAATCCGAAAATACAAAAACACTTTTACATCTTGCATTCATCATAAAAACCCAAAAATATCATTTATCATTGCTACCACCATCCTTGCATATTTATTTACCACCATTGCATATTTATTTCTTGTTTGCATTGCATATTATCTTGATATCATTCTCACACCTTGTGCTTGACAACCACTAGGTGAGGTTGAGGACCAAAACATTTACTTTGTTTTGTAGGTAACCAAAAGAAGGATAGGAAAGATAAATCTTCACTACTGATTCCCCGAGAGTTCGATATTAAACCCTCGAGTCACCCTCGTGGGGAAAACACGTCTTCCACTTACTACACACTCTGCACTTGGAGTCTCAACCTAACCCATTTACTTATCACGCAGGTAACTACGTCATCGGGTATCAAGACTGTTTTCTGGCGCCGTTGCCGGGGAAGATATGAAGCTTCCTGCAGAATATTTTTCCCGTCAACTACACGCCATCAGTATCTTTCAACACTAATGTTTGATGCAAAGCCTTGCTAAGCCTAAAGCCTTGTACTGAGAGGAATTACTTCTCATGCATCCAAAACCTTGAGCCAAAACCCTCCAAAGTGTCCACCATTAACTTCCTATATGTGGTATTTCTCAGCCACTCCAACTAAATCAGTCTTGTGCTACCTTTAAACTATTCAAAATTGTTACTACTCCTTTGTGTGTCTCCGTTTACCAGCTCATGAGGAAGTAGTAGATGGTCTTTATTTCACTTGTCAATCAGACTTTATCTTCAGACTAGCAGCTTACATTTGCTTATCTATAATTTTGCAAAAAGAGCTGGCAGCGGGGTGCCGAGCCCCCTTAATTTACAACTTTAACTGCAAAAATCTCCTCACATTTTGTTTCTGAGCACTCAGTCAAACATCTGCATGTGTAAACAAAGGAGAAAAGAGGGATGATCTGCTTGCTGCAGAAATAACGTTCCTCAATGGGAGCCACTCTTAAAAAGTCTGGTTGGCAAGGGTAATATTGTATTGTCTGCTGCCATTCGTTGACCATTAACATGCACCACTCAAAATATATTTTTACCCTCTATGCAATTTCCAAAACCTAAAAAGCTCTAGCACTTGACTTGATCTCTGCTTCCCTCTGCGAAGGGCCTATCTTTTACTTTATGTTGAGTCAGTATACCTATCTCTCTCATACCCCAAGGCAAGCATTAGTGTTGTTGAGATTCATTCACTTATTTGTTGCTAATTTGATTGATTATACCTACCTTTTCTTTTGTTATCACTGAACCTTTACCTGCAAGGATATAAGATTGAAAGTTTTCGGTAAATGCAAAGAACTTGCGATAGTTGAACATGTGACATCTGCAGTACACAACTCTTTTATATATAAAGACTCCGCTTGAAAGATAAGTTTATTATGTTATTTGTTCTCTGACCAAGAGCAAGGTTTGCCATTACTTATTTAAAGATCTTCTTGATATACTCTTACTTGTGATTGATCATTACTTGACTCAAGTTAGATTTTATAAGAAAGGTTGATGTTCTATAAGAATGTGTGTATTGTTAAGGAAATACTGATGCTTCATGTTCGTATTCTTTTTATCGACACTTCACTCCATAAACCTGTAGTCACGTTTATTAAAGCTCAGTTTTCGCTTGGGGACAAGCGAGGTCTAAACTTGGGGGAGTTGATACATCCATTTTGCATCACTATTTTGTATCATAATCTACTCTTACTTACTGATGTATTTCACATTTTATTACAATACTTATGATATTTTATCTTATTTTGCATGTTTTACAATTACACGAAATTTATCTGTCGGAGTCAGGATTCTGCTGAAAAGAGCACCGACAGGAGGGGATACGCCGGAAGCCCCAAAAATCACCAGAAAAATATAGGAATTATTTCCTCATCAAATCAGGCAGGAGGCCAGAAGACCTCGAGGAGGGTGCCACGAGGCCACCAGGCGGCCTAGGGGCGCGGCCCACCCCCTGGCCGCGCCGTGGGCCCGCCTAGCGCCTCTAGCCCACCTCCGGTGCTCCCCTTCGGTGATATACTCCCTCTTGACCTAAAAATCACGGGGACGGACTTCGCATAATTTTTCTGCCGCCTCTACGGGGCAGAAAACAGAGAGAAAGAAAAGCTCTCCCACAGGAAGAAATCTGCCGGGGAAACTTCCCTCCGGGAGGGGGAAATCATCGCCATCGCCACCGTCATCGCTCCAAGCTTCATCGGGATCATCATCTTCATCATCTCCACCGCCAGCACCATCATCCCCACCGCTCCACTTCATTCCGCTGTAACATCTAGGGTTGTACTTGTTTAGTTTATTGGAGATACTCTCCCAGTATTGATTACCCTTCGTGGATTGATGCTTTTGAGTTGTTTCAGTGAATAAACTTTATGACCAGATTGTTATTACTCATCATATCACCTCTGATCATGATCCATATGATGTCTTGTGAGTAGTTCGTTTAGTTCTTGAGGACATGGGAGAAGTCTTGTGGTTAGTAGTGGAATTATGTTGATGAGTATTTAATATTTGATATTTAAGTTGTGGTGTTATTCTTCTAGTGGTGTCATGTGAACATCGACTACATGATACTTCACCTTTATGGGCCTAGGGAATGCATTGTGTATTTAGTTTACCTATTGTGGGGTTGCCGAAGCGACAGAAACCTAAACCTCCGTTGGTAGATTAATGCATGAGGGAGCGTAGGATCCCAGAGCTTAAAACTGTGGTTAGAGTTATCTTAATTACTTCCTTGCAGTGCGGAAACATGTAAGGGGTGTAATCACGACTGTGTATTTATCCAAGTACGGGTAGTGCACTAGCATAGGTTCACCCACACAACACTTATCAAAACATTAAATATGAGTTAACGGTATGAAGCGAAAGCACTTGACATCTCTCCCGTGTGTCCTCAGGAACGTTTGGTAATCATAAGTGAAACACCCGGCTTGTCCTTTGTGCTAAAAAGGATTGGGCCACTTGCTGCAACTATTGCTGTTCTCTTTTATTTACCTGTACTTTATTTACTCGCATTTACTTTCTCGTACTTTATATCAAAAACCCCTAAAAACTTGTCTGCTAGCATTTACAGTGAAACCTTGCTTGAAACCGCTTGTCAGCACCTTCTGCTCCTCGTTGGGATCGACACTCCTATTTATCGAAAGTACTACGATAGAGCCCCTATACTTGTGGGTCATCACATGTCTACATACATGTGTGTACAAGCTAGCTAGAGAGTCTTATATTTTGATACGGATGGAGTATTTCCGTCGCTCGAGTTTTTGTAACTGCCGTAGGTTCTGTTTGGGGTCATGCTCATGATCCGTTGACCTGGGGATTAACGGGGATTCAGTGCACAAATCCCTTGTTCGCTCTTGGATATACTGAAAGGTTTCTAGGATTTTAGTCTGAACATATGAAGGGGTGAGAATTTAAAAGCTTTGGACTTCCCTTTTCTAGTTGTTTTATTATAATGCCTTCTCTTTTCCTAACTGAATAATGAAGATTTTGGACGAAGTGACCATTAAAACTGTTATTTTGTGTTTGTCTTATCAATTTCAGTAAGAAGAACCTCTGCTGTCATTAAATTCTCAGCATACATAGCTGGTTACTTATCTGCTAGTGGTCTAAAATTGATACAACATGTATTCTGGTATGAAGAAAGATGTATTATATGTTCTAAATATATAAAGAAACATGCATTCTGGTCAGTGTTGTACTGCACAACCAGTTCCCCTTCAATGCACGCCATTGCTCCTGTACAACTGCACGCCATTGCTCGGGCTGTGGTGGTGCCAGTAGCAAGATCGATTGAATATCATTAAAAAAATTCCTGCATTCGGAAGTGTTACTGAATGCTGCTTGGTTAAGTGATGGATGTAGCAGCACTGCTAGTTGGGTTTACGCACTGTTAACTACCTCAGTTCTTTTTTCAATCTTGTGAGGTGTTTCTTCACAATCCTGCTTGATCTTTCCTTCAGAGTCAACATCCATGATGCACATGCATTCATCTCATTTATTTGCACATGCAGATTTTTCTGTATTTGGTAGATGTAAATGAGGAGTTCCTGTGAAGCAAGTGTACCTGTACCTGACATTTTGATATATGCCGATGATGATGACACTGAAGCAAGTGCGACCAATGGACAACCCTGATGTTGATTCATATGATGAAACAAAGTCATTTGATGTTGAGTAATTTACATTCCTGATGTTCGTGATGTTTGCTAGCTGTTTGTAAGTTTGTTCTGAATGTTAGTACTATGGAGATATTCCTTCGAAAATGTTGTTGATCTTGTCGAGATATTATTCTGCTGTGTTGTCATAATTTTAATCTTGTGGAGGAAACAATTTTGCTGTGTAGTTGTATTTTTTCAAGATATTAACTTGTGTGCCATCAGGGTTGTATCCTCCATATTTAAAATTGTTATATCATAGCCAGATTTTGGATCGACCCAAAATGCCCATTGGGCCAATGGGGCCACGTCCATTTTTTGAATGGGCCGACTCATGGCCCCCGAAATTGGTCCTGAGGCCAGGGGCCAGGTTCGGCCGGCCCATTCCCATCCTGACCCATGGCCGGGTGATTTCTCACCATGGAAAAAAGGCCAGTTTGCACACAGAAGATCCTACTGATTAGTATATACATTTATAATTTGTTGTCTGTGTTGTTGTGATGGGACTTGAGTCCTTCCTGATTGTTTCCAGATGGTTTCACGTGGGTGTATTCAGTGGCATGGCTAGAATGTGATAAAACGGATGACCATTGTGGACTACTGGAGCTTAGAGTTCAGCCATTTTTTACCTTTTTTTTACTACTGGCAGTCTAACCTGGTTAGACTACCAGTCTTTAAAAAAGGGTAAAAAACTGAAAATTAAATGAAAGTCACTAATTTTCATCAAAGAAAACATCCCTGCCCCCTGGACCACGGCCCTGTTTTTTTTGTTACCCAAGTGTTTTTCTTACTTCCACCCTTTTAAAACCCTAAATCGTACGTACCTATATATTCCACCTCTCAAAATCCTACCGAGAAATTATACTCCCTCCTATCCATAATAAGTGTCGCTGATTTAGTGTAATTTCGTAATAAATCAACGACACTTATTATTGCCCCGAGGAGTTTTTGGGCCAAGATCTTCAAGCCATGGACAATACAAAGTGGATGCTGCCCCGGGAAGCCTCAGTTGTTGAATGGTGGAGCTCCATCGCCGCAGCTGCCTCTCGTAGACATATTATCCACACCCTGATCAGCTTGATCTTATGGGAGACATGGAACCATAGAAACAGGGTGCTCTTTGACCATGACATGCCATCGACTCCCGCAATTTTGGTAGAATCAGGGTATGGTATAACGGATTAACGGCAACCTCCCGAATAAGGGCCGTGAGATGCAGAAACTGTCTCTTGCTCCCGGGCACCAGTGCTCCTGCCGCTTAACAAAATTCGAAAATCATATTTATGAGTTTCAAAAAATTCTTAAAAAAAATACGGATGTAGCCAATGCTATATCCCACGAACGTGTAAATTTTCAATTTGAGATACCTTATATTTTGGGCTACACAAAAATAACAAATCTGATAGAATTTAGAGATTTGAAAATATGCATACTTAGATCCACACATTTGTGATTTTTGTGTAGCTCAAACTACAACGTATTTGAAGTTGATATATTACACGTTCCTGGGATATATCATTGACTCTCTCCACATTTATTTTCAGAATTTTTTGAAACTTATAAATATGATTTTCGAATTTTTTTATATAGGAGGGAGCACTGGAGCCCGGAGGCAAAAATCTTCACTCCGTGAGATGTTTGTAGCATTGCCGGCAAGGTGTTTTCTGTGGAATGTTGCCGTGCTCTCTGGGCGGTTAAGGTTGAAGTCGATCCCTTCGTCGTTTTCTCCTTTCATAAATGATCATGATCGCTCGAGAGAAAAAACATGATCGCTCCACGGTCGAGCAGCTGTCTATATCTCGTCTGCACTCCTCTCACCTGTTCGGTAGCGAGAACTCCGTAGCTTCATATCATCCATTGGTTCTTCAGACTGAGAGAGCTCATTCTGGCTGGTCCAGCCATTGTGGCCTTGTCGCCCGATCGAGCTGCCCGAATCATTCATCGAGCTGCCCGAATGATTCATGGCCGTGGCCACAGGCGGATCGAGGGGCCACACGCACGTCCGGGGCACTGTTGTATAGTATGGGCTCGAGCTAGCCAATACACAGCTGGTTAAGTTGGCCTCATCGCCGGCATTATTGTGAGCAGTCAAGCTTTGCTAATGACGTGATAGCATGGGGGCCATCCTCGTAACCTAAAGCCTCCAGCATCCTCGCGTGCCTGCCTGCACACCCGTCAGATCAGACGTGATTAGATTAGATCCGCCAGGATTTAGTCTCGGAAACTGGGGTCGTCGTTTCACTATGTTAAGTACCAACTAGAGCCACCCACAGATACACCTCTATAGTACCAGGAATTCGATTACAGAGTACAGAATTGAGGGAGATAGCAGCAGCAGAGGAGGAATCGAAGAGAAGCAGAGGAGGAAGAAGGAATACAAGTTCGGTTCGTGGTCAATCGACGAGGACCAACTGCCGCACCGCACGCTAGCTAAGTAGACACCACACGCCATCGCTTGGACACGTCAGCTTCGGAACATCGTCATGCCTCCACCTGATTGGTCCTCAAGATGTCCACTCGGGCCCCGCAATCCTAGCTGGCAGCTTCTTGTTTCTCTTAGCTCTACGCCTTTGCATCATCGAAGACGCACTTCCATCCTGGTCCATGACACACTATGAACTGCCTGCATTATTTGACAGTTATCTGACGTGACAATGTATCGTAAATCGAGTGCAATGACGAATAATCATCCCCTCTCTGTTGCTCTCTTTTTTGTTCTTCTGGCGAAAGCACATTTTATTATTTTACGGAAGCAATACGAAAGGTCATTTCGCCAATCTGGGAAATAACAGTGAAAGCAATCGATCGGAGAAGTTGCTGTGGCGTGTTGTCTGTAGTTATCTCCTCTTCTCGCTTGAAGTGGGTGAGTTTCTCCCCCTTCTCCTTTTTCTTTTTTAGTCACGCGTACTCGTTTACTTCACTTAATGAATGAAAACAGCACTGACGCTGCTTTTCGTACACAAAAAAATCTACCACGAGAAGCAAAACTACAACTACTGTACATATAAGATTGATGGGCATGGTTCATTATTTTTCACATCAAACCAATTTAGACCAGCCATAGTGGAGAGTAATTTAAACTAGTGTCATGCACATGACACTACTCTATGTTACTAACTTCATAGTGCAAAGTAACACATAAGTAGTATCGTAGATGGATTCATTTGAAAGACGCTATGTGATGGTAAATGTTAACATTGTCATATCTTTGCTCATTTAATACTATGCCATGGCATTGCATGTTAATTCATGTTACTACTTACTAGTTATGTTACTCCCATCAAGGTTAGTCTTATAGTACTTCATCTTGACGCATGAATATCCAAACATGCCCACTAAAGGAAGCTAATTTGAAGCGAAGCTATCGCCCTTCACCGATTAATACACTAGAAAAACTCAAAAAAAGGTGTTCATATTTAGTTTAGACTTGCACAAATCATTTTAGGCCATTAAGTTGAACTCACGCAACTTCGATATCGGGAGGTCATGCATCGATCACATCCCTAATAAAGTTACAACCATTGGTATAACTACATTTGTCATAGATATGTATGATGGTTGATGATAGTGAGAGTGTGAGCGCTAGTGAGATTGTGACCTTTGACAATGCAAAATGAGCTACTCTAAAAACGAAATCTGGTCCAAGTAAATAAAACTACAAGAGCTCGGCCGACCGCTCTCCTCTCTCTACAGTAGACAGAGGCGATTTTTGAGAACTTCCCGTCCATCCACCTCGCTCGCCGGTGATTCGCGGGATTCTCCCCTCTCCGGCGTGGTAGGAACCCCGCCGGCGGCGTCGTGGAGGTGGCGATGGTGTCGGTGGCTAGGTGGGGGCCGGCGCGCTTCCCCTTCTGCGGCGGCGCTCCTCGGAGCTCCGGCGTGGCGCGTGCGGCTTTTGGCGGCCGGGGATCTTCGGATCTCTCGGTTTCTTCCGCTTCTTCCTCCTCCTTGCCGGCCGGCGGGGAGGTAGATCTCCACGCTGTGGAGCTTCGTTGGAGGACCCGGAGGCTGGAACTCAGGGCTAGGCGAGCCTCGCGGCTTCCGCCAGCGCTGGGGATGAAGACGGCTGCGGCAAGGTGGTGGTGCTGGAGCGGGAGGGTGCTCGCCGTACTCGTTCATCGGCATAAGCTCCGCCGCTGCGCGGCGGACGGGCTCTGCGGCGATCTTCAAGGAAGGAGGTGCCCTCGGGCCGTGGCTAGAAGGAGGTCGGCGGTCTTCGTCTTCATCGCCGGTGGAGGTGCTGGTGCTTGATCTGCTATGTTCCCCTGCGTGGGCTTTCTGTACGTTGTACTCGTACTTCATACGGTGTATGTTGTACTTTCTGATTATACGCAGGCTTTCAAAAAAAAGAAATCTGGTCCAAGTAGCCATCTTGGCCCCACACTACTCTCCTCATGAATTTGACAGCTGCCATCACATGTGTTTTTAAAGGCCCACCGCCCGTGCTTACACTGATTGCGAATTGCGAAATCACGTCGTCACTCTGCTAGGATTTGTTTGGTCAGCTTTAACTTATTCGGATCACCCTACATTCTAGGTATGCAACACACATGATAAAACACCTAAACTCTTGCTAAATGTGATGTAATTACAAATATTGTATGCATGTTTTGTGTATTTAGGCTAGGTAGTAGGAGCCTCCAAGCAACCAATCACATGTGTGAAAAAGGTAAAATATTGGCTATCAGGCGTTCAAGGAAAGAAAAAGGACATGTTGTGCATGAACTAATAAGCCTTACTAGATGATATCTTGTGGGTTGTCACAAGCAATGTATTGACCTTGAGTGAACTATCTCACTACGAAAATAGATAGCATGCACTTTAGAAGCGTTCTGTCGACTTATTTATCTTTGAAAACTAACTAGTAAATTATTTTGCTTGTAACTTCAGATGGTACCATTTGATTTCCTACCCAAAAGTGTACCATTAGATTGCTATAAGAAATACCTTTCACAACATAGTTTTCATATAGACGTTTTTCTTACATAATAAAAAAATGTCATCTCTATTTTGGAAAGATTCGAATAATTGTTAGTTGAGAAGTATCTCCAAATATGATGTTAGTAGATAACCACCACATGGACATACCCACGTTATTATTCCCTATACATACATAAAATATTTTGTGTAGGGGGCACCATTTAAGGGAACGATAGACCGAGGAAGTCTAGTTCAACTCTAACAATGGAAGCCAATGAGGACAATCTATCCCTTGATGAAGCTACCACTACATGGAGCCTTTACCTAACTTTCGAATCCAGCCATAAGGGCTCTAAATAGGGGTAGATACGTCAGAGGATTCTTATCAAATTGGTACCCCCTTGCAAGTTAGGAGGTATTCGTAGATTATGTGTGTTAACATGCATAAAGTGATTCCTGGTACCAACATGTGGGTCACGCTGGGTGTTCGGGTTTACCCGAAATTTCGGGTCGGGTTTTTCGGGTAAAAGAAAATTCGGGTTTCCAAACATGACACCCGAGATTTGTCCCAAAAATCCACTACCCGACAATTCGGGTACCCGTAATTTTGGTCCGGGTTCGGGTAATCCCGAATTACCCGAGAATTCTGAAGAGACTAAAAATAAAACCGAAGCTTAATTTCTGGGACTTTTGTGCAGCGATTCTGCAGTGCTTGATGCCGTCGCTCTGTCGTCGCGCCACCGGTACAACACCGGAACGGGAACCATAAGGAGGACGCCAGACGCTGGACGGGACTAGAGAGCCTGCTTCTGGTCGGGTAATATGGAGGTGCCGGTGCCGCGTCGTCGTCGGGTCGGAGAAGAAGGGCGAGCGGGCGAATCCGCGCCGCCGGCAACCGTCTAGATGGGGCGGCGGACAGGGAGGTTGGTATGGCGGCGGACGGCGGCGGTGGCCTGTGGCGGCTGGGGCATGGGAGATTGGGAGGGGTTGGGTGTGGGAGCACGAGGAGGAGACGTGGGGATTAGGGATATAGGGTTTCGGGAGAGAGAAATGGGCTGCATATTGATGGGCTGCGCAGTGCGCATCGCTAGTTTGCTGGGCTGTATATTTTGTTCGGGTAAATCGGGATATTCGGGTTCCGTGGAGTGATACCCGAGATACCTGAACTAAATTCGGGTTTCCAGAAGTGATACCCGTGCAAGTGCTCGGGTTTGTCGGGTTCGGGGTATACGGGTTCGGGTCCGGGTTTTCCGGGTTCGGGATTCGGGTTTCTGGTTTTATGCCCAGAGTGACATGTGTGTCAAGTTTGTCCGTTTAGAGGCGAATTAGCAAATGATGTACTTTGTGTCAGCACTTTTCTTTAACTGGGTATATATGTGAAATATCATTGAAACGAGTTTTGGTGTGTACAAAGTAGAAACTATCTAACAAGTACCTCAATTTTTCATATATTGCATGCTCTGAATGGTTACTACGGTGTCTTGGTACATTTGATGCCTATAGAGGATATAATGCATCCATCGAAATTTTTTAGTCATACACGAATATTCTATAACAATCTTTATATTTATATAGTCAACTTTACACGATCCGACAATTTTTCTAGCATAAGAAGCTATTGTCGCCAGTTACTTTTGTTTCGACTGACATTCTTAAAATACCACTCCGAGAGAAAATGACATGGCGGTAAAAACAGTAATCGACAACATTCAGTACTTACCTGCAAAAAAAAAGTGACAACATTCCGTACACCCCGAGGGCAGCCTGCTGGGCCAGCGTCCACGTCATAATGTCAGAGCACCACTTGTTGACGTACCCTTTTTAATGGGCTCATTTTTGGGCCCGACCTGTCCCCAACACAAACCTTGTGGTCATCCAAATTAACCCAACAATGCAACGGTAACAAACACACACCGCAGCCACAAACGCCAAAACCCGAACCCGTAGCAGGCGCCAGTGCCACGCTCTATAAATCCCCTCGACGTCACAGCCCATCTGCACAGCTACACGGTGAAGACAGTCGGCGTACATGGCGATGGTGACCGAGTGGGAGTGGTCGGGGAGGGTGGCGTCGGCCGTGGCCGGAGTGGCGGCGGGCGAGGCGTGGGAGCTGCTGTCCGACTTCCTCGCGTTCCACCGGTGGAACCCGCGGGTGGCCAAGTGCCGGCGCGTGTCCGGCGCGCCGCGCGCGCCCGGGTGCGTGCGCTACTGCGAGGGCGAGCCCCGCGGCGACGGGCTCGACGCCGACTGGGCGCACGAGACGCTCCACGAGCACGACGCCGCCCGCCGCCACCTCCGCTACGAGATGAACGACAACAACATGGGCTTCGGCAGGTTCTTCGCCACCTTCAGCGTCGTCGACGAGCCGAGCTCTCCCGGCCATGGGTGCGAGCTGCGGTGGGAGTTCGAGTGCGAGCCCGTTGTGGGGACGGCGAAGGAGGCGCTCGCCGCGAGGCTCCAGGCTGGGCTCGACGGCATGGCTCGCCGGGTGGAGGAGGCTGTGTCCCTCAGGGCGGCCACGACCGGCACCGTGGCGATAGAAGTACCTAGCGATCTCAAGCTGGGGACCTCCATTGCTGTTTGAGGAGTGCCGCGGCCGTGCGGGGTTCTGTTATTATGTGCTGCTTGAAATATCTCTATCGGATTTCAGTTTACATCAAATTGGGCATCTTTCGTCTCTTTTTTTCTGCGCTTCTATAATCGTACGACACTGTACCATGGTGCTGAATTATTATGACCGAAAATCAAATGTTTCAGATGAATTCAACGAAATCAAAATATTATCCTGAATTAGAAGTGTTAGCGAGACGTAAAATTCCGTATACATTCTATCTGTTGTATAAAATTCATTTAATGTATTTGGAAATGTTCAAAAATTCGGACAAAATGATTCACGTCTACTTCTCAACTTATATGCAAACAAAGTCGTTTGCGGGAGGACGCTGGAACACTCTGACCAATGCCAGGTTTGCGGGAATGGCACGGAGGATGCTTTCCATGCTACGGTGATCTGCACCAGGGCGGCGGCGCTCCGGCACGCCATGCGCCAGCACTGGAACCTCCCTGACGAAGCCGCCTTCCGTTATACGGGATCCGACTGGTTGCCTCTTTTACTCTCTGAATGTGACAAAAGGACTCGAGCTAGGATTCTGCTGCTGCTCTTGAGATCATGGCACCTCAGGAACGATATCATTCATCAAAAGGGTACTACTACAATTGGAGACTCTATCAGCTTCCTGCTGTACCTGCAGAACGCCCCGGCCTATCCGCTGCCCCGGTTGATCGCAAGCAGAAAGCTGTGCTCGACGGCCTGCTCGCACCGGCTGCTCCTCAACCTGCTGCTGGCCGCAAGTGGACTCCACCACCACAAGGTTGGACCAAGGTTAACACCGATGGTTCCTTCCGCGAGTCGACCATGGCTGGCGGTGCCGCGGCGGTCATCAGGAAGCAGCACGGCAGAGTCCTGCTGGCTGCGCACTGCTCAATTCTGAACTGCCGCCATGCTGAGGAGGCTGAAGTTAAAGCCCTGATTTTGGGTCTCAGGCTAGCTTCTACTGAAGGCTATGATAAGATCATCATGGAAACTGACTCTGATACTGCCGCTGCTGCTCTTCGCTCTGCAGAAACCAACAGGTCCTCCCTTTGCTTCGACTACGATGAAGCCAAAAGACTAATCAAAACCTTCCAGGAATGCTCTGTCGTCTCTGCTCGCAGAGTGTGCAATGCAGTTGCCGATGGACTGGCGAAGCTTTCACACTCCGTCGAAGACAGGACCTGGCGTGACGAGCTGCCCACCTCTATCAGAACCCTGGCTTCAGAAGACCTGCACGGCGGCACACTGCAGTAGTCTAGCCTTGTAATAAAAAAAAAGTTGTTTCACGGAAAATTAATTTTTCTGTGTATTTTGTAAAAAAATACAAAATTTGGTTCTCGAAAGGCTTTTTACGAGACTTTATTTTTACTTTTTACACTTGACACAAAATATATCGTTTTTCACGAAGCTTGGTATGTTGCGTCCGTTAGCGTTATGACGCTCACGCGCAGGACGTGGCGCGCAGACCCAGTAAGTTTTCTTTGTGTGCTTTTACGTTTCTGTATTCTTTTCTGCTTCTCTTTTATACTTTTACATTTTTTCGTTTTTGTTTCTTTTCTTGTTTCTTTTAATTTCTGTTTACAACTACTTTTTTCCGCTCCTTCATGTTTTTTTAGATTTATTCCTTCATGTTTATGTGTATATTTTTGTTTCTTTCTATTAAAAATACATGGACTATTTATTTTCCCTTTAATAGATGAATATTCATATTTGGATATACTCCCTCCATTCATAAATATATGATGTTGTAGGTCCCTCACATGTTGAGTAGGTGCAGACCCAAATGACTGAACATACATACTAAAATATGTCTAAATACATGTAGATACATTTGAATGTGGACAAAAGCTAAAACATCTTATATTTAGGAACGGAGAGAGTATAAATTATTATTTGAACCACGTGAACTTTTTTTACACACTTGAACAATTATATAAAAATTTGTGAACAATTTTTTCAAAAATGTGAAGAATAATTTTGGGCCAAACATGTGAGCAATTATTGAACCGTGTTAACTTTTTTTTTAATCTGTGAACATATATTTTGAATGATGTGAACTCGTTTTCACCTAGTGAGTTATTATATTTTGTTTAGTGAACATTTTTGTGCCTCGTGAAACAAATATTTTGAAACGCGGTGGATACTTTTGTACAAGAACATTTTTTGAACTATGCGCACATTTATTTAAACCGCATGAACATTTTTAAAACTCTATAAATACGTTCTCTAAAAAATCCAAAAAAATCACAAAATATAAAAAAGAACAAGAAAAAGGAACATGAAAGAAAGAAAAACAAACAAAATAGAAACAACAAAAAAGAACTTAAAAACAAAAGGCGCTACTGGGCCGGCCTAGTAGCAGACGCTGGTGGGCGGTGGCCCCTACTTGACGCTAAAAGTGTCAAATAGAGGAGCTCCTATGCTAAGCTCGTAGCGCCGGTTTGCCCTGCTACGGGAGCGCCTTTATGGCACTCATTAGCGGCGATTGCGGGTCGCGCCGCCTATTACCTTTCTTACGTGGGCCGGCCCAAAACTTTGTGCGAGCGGAAAACGTTTGCCTGCTTTGTATATTCCGTACTGTTTGTGGTACGTTCAGCTTATTCTGTACAGAAACGTTTGATTCAATAAAATTGGAAAAATCTGAACCATTTTTTAAAATGAACCATTTTTAAAATTGAAACCATTTTAAAATTCGGAACCATTTTTAAAAATGGAACATTTGCCAATTTAGGATCATTTTCAAATTTGAAAACCATTTTCAAATTTGGAACCATATTCAAAAATTGGAACCATTTTCAATTTTGAAACCATTTTTAAAATGAAACATTTATAAATTTTGGAACCATTTTCAAAATTGGAACCATTTTCAATTTTGGAACCATTTTTAAATTCGGAACCATTTTCAAAATTGGAACCATTTTCATATTTGGAACCATTTTAAAATTTGGAACCATTTTCAAAATGGAACCACTCTTAAATTTGAAACCATTATAAATTTGGAACCATTTTAAATTTGGAACCATTTTAAATTCAGAACCATTCTTAAATTTGGAACCATTTTCAAAATGGAACCATTTTTAAATGTGGAACCATTTTAAAAATGGAACAGTTTTCAAAAATGAAATTTTAAAATTGGGAACCATTTTAAATTTGAAACCATTTTCAAATTTTAAATAGTTCCAATTTTAAAAGAAACGAAAAACAGAAAAAAACTGAAACAAAAAACAAAAACAGAAAAAGAAACAAAAAAGAAAACAAAAAATAAAAACAAAAAGAAAAAAGAAAATAAAGAAAAACGAAAAAGAAAAGGGAAGAAAAAGAAAAGGGAAGAGTGCGTACCTTTTTAGCTGAACCATTCATCGTACTACATGCTTGTGTGTGTGCTCGCGAAACTAAAATGGGTCCGGTCCAGAAAGGAGCTCTTAAGGCGGCGCTAACGGGCGCCTCATAGGGTTTACCTGCTACTGCCTACACCCTCAGATTAGCGCTTTTATCTGGGCCGAGCCCATTTACTTGATCGCTCAGCCTAGTTAAGTATGGGTTGTTCGCTCGTTTTAAACCGTTTTTTTATCATAAATATATTGCTTCTCCACGTGAAACTAAGAAGCTAGATAAACATTCATGAACATCAAAAAATGTTCAGTTTTAAGTTTTGAAAAAATTAAATTGACCTATTTTTAATCTGGATATTTCTTTAAAATCTGAACAATTTAAATAACTTCTAAATTTGAACAATATTTTGAAACTAAACATTTTATGAATCTGAACATTTTTCAAAACTACATTTTTTAAATCATAAAAATGTGACACAAAAAAAACATAACAAACAAACATGAAACAAAAAGATAAATGGTTCACGGAAAAAATGTTCGTGAACTTGAAAATGGTTCACGGAAAAATGTTCGTGAATTCAAAAATGGTTCGCGAAAAAATGTGTGCAATTTCTAAATGGTTCATGACTTTTATAAATTAAAAATGGTTAATGGCAAATTGTTCATGAATTTGAAAATGGTTCATGAATTTGAAAAATGTTCGTGAATTTAAATTTCCCGAATTTCAAAAAAGTTCACGAAAAAATGTTCGTAATTTTGGAAAAAAAATTGTGAATTTAAATTTCCTGAATTTCTAAAAAAATCACCAAAAATGTTCATGACTTTGAAAATGGTTCATGGATTTTAATAAAGTCCGTGAATTTAAATTCCCGAATTTCAAAAAATTCATGGAAAAATATTCATGAATTTTAAAATGGTTCACGGATTTTAATGAAGTCCGTAAATTTAAATTTCCCGAATTTCATAAAAGTGCACAAAAATATTCATGTATTTGAAAATGTGTTCATGAAGTTTTTTCCAAATTTGAATATTTTTACAATATGCGCATTTTTAAAATTTGAATGTTTTCGAAATCAGAATATTTTTTGAATTGACAATTTTGGAAAACAATACACCATTAACGAAAAAGGAAAACAAACGAACATGCAAAATAACAAAAAAACCCAGAAATAAACGGATGGAAGCTTGCAAAACGTTGCACAAAAAGAAAAAGTTATGTGGGCCGGCCCACTTACCGATCCTGGCTCCAGAGGAGGGTGTGCGTCGCCGCGCTAACGTGTGCAATAAGCGTAGAATAGGATTGCCGTCAAATAGGAGCACCCCCTCCGGAATCAGCGTTACTCGATCGACCTGGATGGTTCTTCTTGGCTTCGGGCCCAATTGTCATATCTGTGTTTCCAACGTTTGGATGTTTTAGGATATCGATGGCAGTTTAGGATTGTCGATATTTGGAAAACCTGTTTTCCGAGAAATCCTGGTAAAACTTGTTTTGCTAAAACTAGTGCTATTTCTTCTCTATCCAAACAACCACTATGAGCGTTTGTAGACTACCCAATTTTTCTTGGGTTTTTCATATACTCCGTACCATTCATGGTGGAAGATGTAACTATGGCATGGTCATTTGAGTCTGGTTTTAATAATATTAATAGTATAATAAATTGGCTTAGGAGCCGTGCTGGTACCTAATAATTCTAAGATTGTCAACTCTAAAGTACTCAGACCACCTCCACCGAGTCGACTCCAAAGGTTCATTTCTTTAAGGTCGGGTTTCAATTTAACGTGGGGCGGCTAGCAGCCTTTGACCTCGTAATCTTGTGCATGTTGGCACGTTACTTCCTAGTCCTAGGAGAAAACAAAGTTTTGGATAAGGGCCATCGCGGGTATTAAGGAGCCATTGTCGGCAAAAAAAACACAGTAATTCCTCCATTCCGGTTTATTAGATGTATTTCCAAAACCAGCTTTTCCCAAGAGTTAGATGCAATTTTTATTTTGGCAATTAATGAGAAATTAGGAGAGAGGAAATGGAATGCAACCAATGCATACACACCAATTTAGCCATTAATGAGTAATTAGGAGAGAGAAAAGGAAGGTAACCAATGCATGCACACCAATTGCGCTACTCAAGCCACCAATAGTTAGCCACCTAGGTTCCAGAGATTTGTCAAATGCATCATATAAACCGATATAGAGAGTAGTAGATATACACGCATGTACACTCAACCTTATAAACGTACGCGCGCACACACCCTATTTTTATGAGCATTTTAAGAGATTGACATTGATTAAGTCACCACAAGCAACTCGCTATCGACTGGAACGTCGCTGCACACAAAACAAATTCACCTATCTGAGACACACAAATATTAAATCTATTGTTTGATTTTTTTTTTGTGAACCCGTAGGAGATCTACGAGTCATTGCATTAACCTTGAGAGGAGTTGAGTACAAGGAAGCCCGTAGGCATAAGATCTACCAAAAGGCCAAGCATCCACTTTGGGATGACAGCAGAGAAAACACACTCAGTCGATTCCTTTCAAAGGCCTACTAGTTTGTCATTGACATCTGTCCGTAGCTTGGTTATGAAGCCTGTCTTTTTTATTCTACTCCCTCCGATCCATATTAGTGGGCACAACTTTATCTAGATACACATATATAGTCTAAATACTTAACTAGATACATATGAATTTAGACAAAGCTATGCCCACTAATATGGATCGGAGGGAGTACCATAATTCTTCAGGATTATTTTCTGGTTGCACTCTTGACTATTGAGGTTTGATAAAAGTTAGTTATTCTCATCGCTGCTTGTTAGCTGTCTCATTTTGGGAAACCTGGTCTCTAAGATCAACTCTGAAGAGTCTAAAGGCTCCTTCTGGTCGAAGGAAGGAATGGTCTGCCCTCCTCATTTTTTGTTTCGTTTCTTGTTTTGACTAGGACATGATTATTGAGCATTTTGACTAGGATAATTCGTTGCGTCAGATTTGATCTTATCTGAGCCTGTCTATCATCCTACTAGTATTGTTTAGATCGTTATATTGCAACAGGTTTCAGCTACGTCATCTGAGTGTGACGGCTCCTAGAAACGTAGCGTCAGCGCTTACGACTGCCCCGACATAAGCATTCCAAAATTATCGGAATCAGTTTGTTGCTAGTTGCAGTTATGCAGTGTCAGATTTGTATAGTGTACCTGGAGGGAGAGAGGAAAGAGAACCGTGGCGTTGATTGGCCACGACTGAGAGAAAAGTCCTCCAACGCATGATTCAAACATTGCAATTGCCACTCCTTATTAACTTAACTTATAGTGAGCACACTCATCGCATCTTCTCACTACTAGGCAAGATGGCGCGCGGCGTGTCACCGCGCCTGTGTGTACATGAGTGTATTTTATGTTTTTAATAGTGTCAAGTAGTTAGTCTTTTTGTTCAAAGAGTAAAATGGATCTGCTGAAGCGAAAGATTGTATGTATTAAGAGAAGTGTTTGTAGTTAGACGTGTGAGTTCAATTTGTATTGACAGGTATCGTGGGTTTATTAAATCATTGTATAATTTTGTGATCACCAATTGTAATATTTTAAAGATAAACTGGGATGAATTCGTATGAATGTAAAATATAGAGGCGAATATATAACTGGGTAGAAAACAACATAGTAAATAAAGGAAGGATTGGTACATAAGGGGTGCTACATTACAATGAGATTACTACGCTGGGATACATGTGCGAGCGGTCTTTCTCTACTAAACTCTTGAGCTTATTCACCAGGCGATGATTTCTTGAGCTTATTCATCAGGCTATGTCGTCAGTGTGTCGTTGCTTGTAAGAATCACAGCCGGTGTAGTGGCAGGTGGTAGCGGCAGGTAGATAACTGGCGGTAGGCTTGTAGCTGGGAGTGGCGCAGTTAGTGATGTCATCATAGCTAGAGGAATTGGCTCGTCGTCGAAGATCTCTGTCACGGTAGAAAACTTTTCCATCGATGTACGTGGAAATGGCATGATATTGGTAGCTCATGGTGTATACTGGAGGTCAGAGGGAAGGAAGAGAAGCAGTATGGCGGATGTACAGTGGACGAATGTATTCTTCGGTAGCACTGTTATTTGGGCGGCGTTGCAGCGCGGTTAGTTAAAAATAGCCTGATGTACAATGGACGAATGTCGGACGAAAATTTGTGCTCGGACGGAAATTTGTGTCACAAATTATCATTCTATAGGCTAAAAAGAAGGAATGAGAAAAAGAGGAAAACATATTTAGTTACTTTTTTGTAAGAAATACAGTCGAAAAGTCTAAACTTGTCGAGAGGTATATGTATGTATGTAAATTGGTTGGTAAGTTATACACAAAAAGAAAGGCCAAAAATTACTATCGAAAGTCCACAAAAAGGTTTAAAAAAACTGTAAAAAGCTAAAGAAAAATACCGTCAAAAAGTTTAAACTCATTTAGGTCGAAAAGTTTAAACTTGTTGTGTGTAAATTCGGTTTGTATTTTTAGACAAAAAAAACCAAAAATCACAATCGAAAAGTCCGAAGAAGGTTTAAAAAACTGAAAAAAGCTAAAGAAAAATACCGTCAAAAAGTCTAAACTCGTTTAGAAGGTAGACCTATGTAAACATGCTTGGAAAATTTTTAGCCAGAAAATATACGCTGAAAACTACTGCCAAAAAGAAAAGTCTATGTTTAAAAAGAAACTAAGAAAAAAGATAAAAAAGGTTGACCGGCTGTTCACCGGATGATACACCGGTCATTGCACAGCTATTCACCGGTGTGACCGCTTGTTTACCGGGTGGAGCACTATTCATCTGGAAGCTACGTTTTCCTTCAGTGTAGGGGATAGTAACCATGGATATGCCGATGTATTTAGATGAACTCTTTGAGTTTTACCACCCGCATATATTTCAGCCCTTTGAAGATTAGAGAGAAATACGTATATGTCCGTCAAAATAAAAATGTTAAAACATGAAAGTTGTTTGGAAGGGTGATATCCATCTACTCGTGGAAGGAAAATTCAAACAGATGGCTGAGTGCAACGAATTTGACAAAATTCGTCAAATGTTTTTGCGAATCTGGATCCAAAATTAAGGAGTCAGAGTCGACCAAACTCGAAACCGATCACGGGAATGGAACCTACTCGTCGACGCGTATATATTTCATGTAGGGAAACTGGGCGACCGATACTGTTCACGCGCTGGTACTGTTCATGCGGGAGACTGGAAACGACGACCGAACCCCACCGATCCAACAATCTCTAGGTCTTAACGCCCATGGAAGATCGCCGGCGGAGCCTTCCGGAACCCGTCATTCTAGCCAGATCCAGGAGGCCAGTCATGAGACAGCTCTTCGTCTTCGCGCAATCGGAACCCTAGGACCACCGCCATTATTCCCAGCCTCGCAGACCCCGACGCCGCGAGACCACACCCAGCAGGAACGGCGGCAATGGAGGGGTAGACTGGTGCCAAACCGTAGATCGTCAGCGTGACCAAAGACCACAGCCAAACCACCACGGTCGGCCCTGGCTAGATTCGGCATACCCAGATCCGTTCGAAGGCGAGATCGGGCAGCGAAGCCCAGTTCGCCCCGACGGAACCGCGACCTAGATCGGCCGGCCGCCGGCGACTCCTCACCACCACCACTACGCCGGTCCACCGGGGAACCTCAGGCGCCAATCTTCGACCGCGTCGCCCCATGGCCTCCGCCACGCCTCACCGCCCCCGCGAGACGCCACCGCGTACCACCTCTCCTGCCCACCGTCCTCAGGGTGGGCGCCGCCACCACCGCCGTCAACGGCAGCAGCGGCGGCAGGGGCTTGAGACGGGAGTCTTCTAGGGTTTGTGGGTGGCGGCGCCTCCAGAGCCGCCTGGGAGGGAGGCGACCCGGGAGGGAGTTTCGCACGATGAAATTCTGAATACTTTGCCCTTCCCAAAAAAAAAGAAGAAGATGTTTTCTATCTTCATGACATCGACGTAACGACAGCGGAGGCCCAAGCCATACGTGACGGCCTTCATCTAACTGAGAGAATTGGTTGCAACCGGCTGTACATTGAATCAGACTCATTGGAGGTTGTCCAAGCCCTAGCTGATCCCCTGAATCACAGAACCGTGGGCATGGTGTTTTTAGATGAGCGTCGTTTGATCGTGGCGGGGTTCGACTCGACATTTTTAGCCCATTGTCCGCGAGAGGCAAACAAGGCTGCTCATATTATTGCCAATTCTGATGAGAGGAGTCTAGTGTATGGACTGATGATCCATAGATCGTCAGCGTGACCAAAGACCACAGCCAAACCACCACGGTCGGCCCTGGCTAGATTCGGCATACCCAGATCCGCTCGAAGGCGAGATCGGGCAGCGAAGCCCAGTTCGCCCCGACGGAACCGCGACCTAGATCGGCCGGCCGCCGGCGACTCCTCACCACCACCACTACGCCGGTCCACCGGGGAACCTCAGGCGCCAATCTTCGACCGCGTCGCCCCATGGCCTCCGCCACGCCTCACCGCCCCCGCGAGACGCCACCGCGTACCACCTCTCCTGCCCACCGTCCTCAGGGTGGGCGCCGCCACCACCGCCGTCAACGGCAGCAGCGGCGGCAGGGCTTGAGACGGGAGTCTTCTAGGGTTTGTGGTGGCGGCGCCTCCAGAGCCGCCTGGGAGGGAGGCGACCCGGGAGGGAGTTTCGCACGATGAAATTCTGAATACTTTGCCCTTCCCAAAAAAAAAAGAAGAAGATGTTTTCTATCTTCATGACATCGACGTAACGACAGCGGAGGCCCAAGCCATACGTGACGGCCTTCATCTAACTGAGAGAATTGGTTGCAACCGGCTGTACATTGAATCAGACTCATTGGAGGTTGTCCAAGCCCTAGCTGATCCCCTGAATCACAGAACCGTGGGCATGGTGTTTTTAGATGAGCGTCGTTTGATCGTGGCGGGGTTCGACTCGACATTTTTAGCCCATTGTCCGCGAGAGGCAAACAAGGCTGCTCATATTATTGCCAATTCTGATGAGAGAGTCTAGTGTATGGACTGATGATCCGCCTTTATTCTTGTATCCACAATTGGTGGAAGACAGGCTCAAAAAACAATTGGTGGAAGACATAACCGATATTGGTGGAAGACGTAACCGATATTGAGTAATAATTAATAAATATACGAATTTGTTAAAAAAAAAGACACTGCCGAAAATCAGTGCGCACGCACGCGCATGCACAAAAGTCGCTGGGCGCCGTCATCGAAACCATGCACCCGCACACGTGTGCCACGTCTTACTCCCCGAGAGATTCCTGCTTCCTCCACGCTCTGTCTCGCGCCCATTACTACATAGCACTGGCACCACTAGTCAACTACCCCACAAGTTAGACAACCACCGCACCGATCGAAAAGAAAAATGGAGAAAACGTCATCGGCGCAGGCGCGGGAGTGGGAGGGCGCGGTGGAGGCGCTCCTCCCGTCGACCCCGGCCGCCGCGGCGTGGCCTCACCTCGCCAGCTTCTGCGCGCTGCACCGGTACCTGTCGGGCGTCGACGTCTGCCATCGCGTGGCCGGCGAGGACGGCCGCCCAGGCTGCGTCCGCTACGTCGCCTCCCGCGCCGCCTGCGGAGGAGGACCAGGAGCAGCTTGAGGAGAAGTGGGCGCGCGAGGAGCTTCTGGAGCTGGACGACGCCGCCCGGAGGCTCAGCTACGCCGTCGTCGGCAGCAACATGGGGTTTGGGCGCTACGTCGCCACCATGACGGTGGCCGAGGAGGCGGAGGCGGCGGGGTGCAGGATCGTGTGGGAGTTCGAGTGCGAGCCCGTGCAGGGGTGGACCAGGGACGGCCTCGTCGGCTACCTCGAGGGCGCCGTCAAGGGCATGGCCTCGCGGATCGAGGAGGCCACCGCCGTGAATGAATGATGAAGACTCGCTAGTGCTTGAAGCTAGGCTGCTAGTAGCACTACTGGCTAATTAGATCCTTCATCAAATGCCTTCATCATGTATCTAATTCTACTAGCTGTTCTTGAGTATCACCACGGTACGGTACTTCCTAGCTTGCATTGTACTATGACTGATTTAATGTATCATGCATAATATGAGTACTGCGTAGGGTTCCAGTAGTGGTTTAATCTCATTTGTGTCCAATTTAATTCAATCCAAAACTCCAATTTGTTAGAGTATATCAGGTATAGGCAGCTTTGGTAGTTTAAAGAGTTGTAATCCTAGTCTATCTCTTCCAGGTTTCCTTAGCCCCCAAGTATTTTCTACTATATAAACAGCCACGGTTGGCTCACCCAATATCAATCAATAATATTCCGCAATACATCTTCTATCATGGTATCAGAGCGGTTCGCTCCGCAACCTAGGGTTTAGCCACCAAAAGCATCCGCCGCGCCGCCCCGGGGAGATTTATCTCTGCCGGGCTGCGCAAGTAGATTAGATCTTTAGTCATCAATATTTTCTTGCCGGACACTTGACCGGCGTTTCTTCTTCTTTCACCGATCATAGATCGGATTGCGTCGCCCACCGCCGCATGCCGTCCACGTGCGCCACTACTTCAACAACGTCGTCGACTCGTCTCCGGCAACTCCTCATCATCGACCGTGCGAAGGACGCACTGCGCGGCGCCCCAAGGGACGCGTCGTCGCCGACTACAACCTCCGCACGTCGCCATCACGCCGGATCGTCTTCGACAACTTCGACCGGGACAGGCTCGTCCCCAAGTACGTGCCTCGCCGTCAACATCGGGCTGCACCAACATCACCGTGGTCATCATCGCCGACAACCATCTACACCACCATCGCCGCATCATCGCCACCACCACCGATCGTGGTCAACGTCAACGCCAAACGGGTCCTTCTTCGCAAAATCCGGGTTAAATACCCGACATCTATTACTTCTACAACTCGATCCACTTCAACAAACGTCGTCTTCGTCCATCACGACCTCGCCACCAGAGTTGGAATATCCTTTTCTTTTATTTTGTTCTTCTTGCAACCAATTCGTCTACTCCGAAACCAATGACGGACACCGACCGTCAAACGGAGAATCTTATTTGCACCTCCAACCGACTCTGTCTTGCATGGTTCGTGATTGTCCCTGTCTTCGCATGAACGGTACTGGCAACACCGGCGCGTGCCTTCGTCCCCGGCACTCTCCCGAGTTTGGCAAGCTCGGCACGGCGTGCCGCCTACCTCAACTACGTCTACTTCAACAACAACAACGGCAACTTTCCCAAGGCTCAATGATGACATCGACCACAACACCAACAACATCAACGACTTCCTCAACGGCGACTACATCACAGACGGCACCATCGACCACGACTACATCGCCCACACCCTCGGCTACATCGACATCGGCATTAAGGGCTATCACCTCGGCTCCCATCTCCAGTTCGCGACTTCGGATTGTGCTCCAGTCAGACCGTCCGCGACGCTCCAGCTGTTCGCGTCACTACCGATCCGACTGCGGGGGGTGTTAGAATATATCACGTATAGGCTAGCTTTGGTAGTTTAAAGAGTTGTAATCCTAGCTATCTCTTCTAGGTTTCCTTAGCCTCCAAGTATTTTCTACTATATAAACAGCCACGGTTGACTCATTGTAATCCCCCAATATCAATCAATAATATTCCGCAATACATCTTCTATCACAATTCCGATAAACATCGGATGCGTGTGGACTATGACAACAACAATCACCAGCAGTACGTCGTGTTCTGCGTGCCTCGTCTGCTTCACTTGTAAGATTCTCACCGCCTCATTGGACCCTGGTGCTCGATCCATATACTACAGCGAGGTGGACGGTGAAGTTAGCTTTCAAGCACTTCTTGTGCAAAGTCACGTTTCATCTCACTACGATTATTCCCCCTCTCGCGCGCTCGCTCTGTGTGGCTACCCATCGCACTCTTTGCATGATAAAGTTTTCGTGGATGGCGAGTGGGAGGCTTCAAAAGCGAACCAGTTATATTCCCTTGTCATGTGGCAGCAGATTTGCATATGTTCCAATGGGCCACTATCTGACTTTTGTAAGAATCCAAAACCATAGAATCAAATGACATGCGGGTCCACATAGGGAAGAAGTTCAACAGGATTTGTTCCTCTACTTTACGTACCAACCATAGAACAAGACGTGCTTTTGCTAGAGTTTAGCTTCTGTTGCTAGCTTCGTATCATATGAAACAGTGTGGTGCTTTATGGGTACTATTTTTTTTGAACATTTTCACGATGGATTATTTTGAAGTATTCTAGTACAGTATATAGTGCAAAGTGAGTCTGTGAGTGTACCTCACAGTTTACTACTCCCTCCGTTTTTTAATATAAGATGTTTTAGGTGGTACACATGTTGTCTACATGCACACTAAAATCATTTATGTGCATGTGCATGTGGACAAAAGGTAAAACATCTTATATTAAAAAACGGAGGGAGTAAGTTTCTATTTATTTCAGTCTTTCCACCCCAGTGGTAGATGATGTGCATGTCAATTACAAGGTTTGGTAGATGATGTGCATGTCAATTACAAGTTTTCGGATATCCAAGGGGAAACTGGTAAAGTGTTGAAGATGATCTTAGTAACCGCTATAATATAGTCTAACATGACGTACTGAATATATTAAAATAATAATATGCTCAATTCGGAAGAAGTCCAACACCATGAAGCATGTACCAAGTACGAACAAACCAAGATGGCCGGCGATAAGTTTAGCCTACTAGTCTCTCTTTGATGGAACACTAGTACTGTAGTACAGAAATGTTTATAGGTAACCGACAGTTAGTAGCGCTGGTTTATACTTGCAATTCGCGGTGGCCGACATGTTTCAAAAGAAACTCAACCAGGTAACATATTTTTTATGATTAATTCTCTTGCTTATAATTGCAATTCAAAGATCGACCTATTGGTTGTACTGAAATCCAGCTAAATGATTTTTTATGATTAATTCCATGCATCATTTTCATTTCATGAAATGGCGGGAGCACCTGTACACGGTTAATACAAAGCACATTGCATATCAAGATATCATTTGTCAAATTTCATGTAGCCAAATTTAATAGTACCCACTATTAATTTATGTTCATTGCTGATTATTCTGAGGATGCGTTGTCAACTTGTTACGAAATTCGTTGTAACTTGTAAGACATATTTGACTAAAAAATACACTAAAGAATTCGTGCTAATGGTTTTACACTCTAAAAGTAAGATAAATGTACTTACCAACGCACACTAGAAACAGCTAGCAGGATACCTATTAGATCGTACGGTTTAGGATCACTGCTAAAAATACATATACACATTATACATTACGTAGTATTCAAAATTAATTCAAGAAGGAACTTATGTTCTGCAATACAGTTTAATCTAGCTCATCGCAACCGTGGTTTTCAATGATACATAAATGCTTGTACCAAAAAAAAATTGTGACTACTATTATTTATACTTCTAGATATTTGGTTAAAGATGGCAAATAAGTAACATAAAACTATACTCATTATGACCCTAGCATTCTAAAACTGATTTCTATTAAATAAAAATGTTTAGTATAAATTGTATTTATCTGATAGCCTTTGGTCCAAATAATTATTAGACTAGCCCTAGGATGAGGTGAGAACCATGGAGGAGTTGATCTCCGGAGGCGAGACTGGACCGTGAAGGTGTTAACATGAGCTTGTGGGGGGAAAACAACACAAGTAAGAATAGGCGGAAGAGCAAACTCGAGGACGATGGTTGTGGCAAGGATCACCACAACGAAGAAAAACCTGGCTCGTCGGTGGTGGCAGAGAAGAGAGACGAAAAAGTAAGATAAGTGTAGCGGAGTTGGGGATGAGATTTCCGTGAAATCGAGAATAATGGTGTCACATAATATGGAAATAAAGATATATTGCCAGATCAAAATTATTAACTCATAAGTAAGAGTTGTGTAACTTTAATGTTCAAAGTTTCACGAAAGGAAATCCTGAGATGTAAGTGTGAACTTGTTAAGTTTAGCCAAAAGTACGGTTACATGCATGCTTAACAAAACAAAAATTTAAACACATTATGGTGATTGTAGTATATGTGCATCTCTTATTCATCGGAACAAACCGAAGTGAAGGATATATTGCCAACTGATTTTTAGCTTTGTCGAACTGAAATGTGTATCTATAAACTAAGCAAAAATATAGAAAAGACAACATAAACATAGAGAGCTGTAAGACATACATTCAACAGAATAATTCTGAAGCCAATTACCAACAACTTCCTTGCCAACATCCATTTCTCTTTTGTAATTTATCTTCAGCAGGTTTAATGAAATAGTAAGAAGTTTTTTCTTACCAATAGGCACCCCTAGGTATTTAAGAGGCAAACCCCAGACTGACAAGTGAAAAAACTACTCTATATTAACTGGCCTGGTCTTGGTATTTGCCAAAATAGAACACTTCACTTTTGAGGAAATGAATTTTAAAGCCAGACATTTGCTCAAATAAACACAAAAGGAATTTTAAATTTCTAGCATTCTCAAGCCCTTCCTCTAGAAGAAAGACGATATCTCTTCTCCATATTTGAATGGAAAAGTCATTTCCCCACGAATGAGGCACCATAGTAAGAACCCCATTTGTTTGACCGTTATGCACCGTTATACTCAATGAGTCAATAACCAAATTGAACAAAATGGCAGATAGAGAATCCACTCCAATCCACCCCAATCCACTTGGGTAGTGGATTAACCGAACAAGCCCTACCTAGGCTGGCCAGTTAGATATTCCCACGGGTTTTACCTTCCGCTCGTTTTATTTTCTTTTTTCTTTTTTTCTTTTCTTTTTTCTTTTTAATTATTTCTTATTTAATTTTTATTTTCCGTTCTTCTTTTATTTCTTTTCTTTTCTTCAAATAAGATGAATGTGAGTATTTTTTTATTCGGATAACATAAATATTCATATTTGAAAAATCGTTCAAACAATATAAATGTTCATATTGAAATTGTTCAAATAACGTAAATGTTGTTTTTAAAAATCTTTCAAATAACATAAATATATATATAGTTGAAATCTTTCAAACAATATAAATGTTTGTATTGAAAATTGCTCAAATAACGTAAATGTTCTTTTTTTAAATTGTTCACATAACATAAATGTTCATATTTGAAAATTGCATAAATTTTTATATTTAAAATCATCCAACCAAGATAAATATTTTACCCATGTTTATTTTTAATATTTTACTTTTTATTTTTTTACTATAAAACATTAAAATGAAAAAGATAAACAGTACGTTTATTGGGCCGAAATCAGGGTGGCCCATGAAGACAACCCTGCAGGCGGGAGCGAATCCCCCGTTCCGGTAGATCGGCCCACGTCCTTTCGGGCTAAAGTTTAGTTAGGCCAGGCCATCGGCTTGTCCAGCAGCCCATGCGTGCCTACGCCGCCGTCTCCCTCGTCCAGCTCTCCGTCGCAGCCGCCGATCTTGGCTCATCCTCCGGCGACTTATGTCGGCGGAAGTGATGCCGGCGACGGCGCCCGACGACCGCAGTAACTCCTCCAGCGACGGGGCGGGGATCGCGTACGTTAGTTACGGCGGGGAGCAGCACCTCCCTCTGGTGATGTCGCTGGTGGACGCGGAGCTCAGCGAGCCCTACTCCATCTTCACCTATCGCTACTTCGTCTACCTCTGGCCTCAGCTCACCTTCCTCGTACGCCTTTGCCCTCTCCCTCTCGTGCCGCTAAAATTTTGTGGGTTTGGTGTATTCAATCTTGACGGTTTCTTGTTTTTCTGGGGATTCGTCGGAAGGCGTTTGATGCCAAGGATGGTAAGTGCGTGGGAACAGTTGTCTGCAAGATGGGGGAGCATAGAGGCGCCTTCAGGGGTTATATTGCCATGCTTGCTGTCCTCAAGCCCTACCGAGGCCGAGGAATCGGTAAGTCCATTTAGATTCCTAAAAATGTCTCCTTTAATTTTCTTTGTAGTTCATGAATGGGTGCTAGGCGATATGTCATCTTGGAATCTTGCCATGTATGTATATGTAAGGTGGTAGTATTGACTTAGTGATGTCTATTGGAAAAGCTTGATTACGGTGTGTCACTAGATAATTTCCTAGTTGTAGAGATCTTACTTGTCTATATTTTAGTTCAAGGTTTCATCTTGCGTCGTGTATGTAATTGCTACCACTCTGTTTAGGCCCCGCTTGGTTCACCTTTTTTTCTCACCCCCGGTGGAAAACGACGGATTCCTTTGTAATATTATGGAGCGTTCAGGGTCCGTAGAATTCAACCGGCCATTTACCGAGCGAATATCCCGAATCCAAGCGGGGCCTTAGTATTTTAAGTCTGTGGCCTTTCCTTATTTATGTTTTTGTAAGGCTGCAATTTTGAATCCTATAGTTGGAAGGCACGATTAATGGTTGTTGCTTCCCAGAAGGAACGAAAGGTTAACTGTTGTCACATAAGCATTTGATTCATTGCAAGGCGCAGTTTGGCTTGTTTCCAAGTATTTTAGAGATACGCAAATGTGCTATGCTGTGAAAATTGTTCAAAGTTCCCAGCTTGTTTGATTAATTTCGTCTGAATGGAGGCAGCCTTTATGCTTGCAGTTAGAGTTTATCTGCTTGGTCTGTCTCAGAAGGAACCAAGGAAATATTTTCCCTTTGCTTCCGTTTTGTTTTTTGAACTGATTGGGTGGGGATGCCCCTACCTTCTGAAATCCATAAAACAGAGTCCCGAGAGAGACTCAAAGTGAGTTTACTTAAGGGGATTACAGAGGCGGAAAACATGAGAGGAGAAAAAGAAACAGAACACCGAGAAGCCTAACTATCATAAAATTCAAACACACGCGGATTACATTTGCTCAGTCCACTCTCCAGTCCGAAGCTTAGTCGCCAGCTTCTCCTTTCTTGCCCTGTTAGCCCACAGCTCAGTCATCTCGACACACTGCCTGGCCACTGCCTGAGTAGGATTTGAACCGTCGAACACTTCCTGTTCCTTGATAACCAGATACTCCAGTAAACGGCGGTGATCAAATCTCCCAAGCTGGCTGTTTGTTGGTCGGTACCCTACTCTTTGGCTTCCAGGAAAATGTCAGATGTATCGTGGATCCCGGTCATCTCATTTCCCAGGTGTTGAAGGTTTTTGTTAGTTCAGACACATCCTAGCGTGAAGTGTGCTGCAGACTCACTTTCTACACAGCCAAAGGGACATAGATCACTGCCCGAAATTTGCTGTTTGAACAGGACCGCTCTGACCTTGATCCTACTTCTTGTTGACAGTCATGCAAATAGCATCCCTTTTCTTGGGGCCGCACATCGCCAAATTGCAATGACAGTATCATTACTCCACCTTAGTTCGCCAAATTGTACATGTTTCTGACTGGAAACGTTTCAGAAGTTTTCTCTCCAACTCCTACTGTCTTTGGTGGTGCTGTCAATGCGGCAGGTGTTCAGAAAATCCAATAGAGCACCAAGTTCTTTGTTCACTTGATCAGAAGTCAGGTGTCGCATCGGCAATACCCATTCACCTCCGGCCCAGCATGCAGCAATACCCATTCACCTCCGGCCCAGCATGCAGCAATGGAAACATTCTGTCATAGGGTGTTGGAGAGAAGTGCTGGAAATTGCGTACAGAAAGGTCCCTTGCTAGTCCATTTGTCCATCGTAGTTGCACCATTTCCCAACTGAACGAAAATGGTTCCCTATATGTTGTAATCCTCTTACTTATTTGTCCCCAAGCTAGGTTATCGCCCAAATCTTTTTCATTGAAGTGTACTCTGCACACCCATCTTGTCCATGGTGAGTCCAGGGCAGTGAGGAGCCTGTGCACAAATTTGGTTAGCAGACAGTCATTCTAGATTTGTAAGTTTTCGATGCCTTAACCGCCTTCGGCGATACTCCTGCAAACTGAGTCCCGAGCCACCACAGTCATGTGCAAAAGAACTACTATAGTTTCTAAACATGCCCTGTACTCCACATGAGTCCCACTAAGAGATTTATTACTGATATACTGCATATTCCGATCATGGATAAAAAAAAAAAAAAAGGACAGACCCAGTGCATAGAGGCTCCCACACAAGGTGGGGTCTGGGGGGGATTATAGGAACCTAGTCTTTCCCCTGCAAAGTGCAATGCAGAGAGGCTGGTTCGAACCCAGGACCTCTTGGCACAAGTGGAGAGGACCTCACCACTGCACCAAGGCCTGCCCTCTATATTCCGATCATGGATGTGTAACTAATTAAATAACTGAACTAACTTGCAGACTGAGCGTAAGGTACAGAACTACATTTGGCTTAACATCCGCAAATAAACATGTTTGGCCCTTATTTTTTCCAAAGAATCTTTTAATTTGCAGTTAGTTTTAATACGAACAAAATCGACTAGCCTAGCACCTGGTGACACTGTTTAAAGAAGAACAACTGACACCAGTCACTCTGGGGAATAAATTCCGACCTGAAGGATCGGACTCTGATGGGCAGGCTGGTGCTTGCGCACAGTTTTATATGATTTTTCTTGTGTCATGGACTTAATAATCATAGTCGATTATTTATGAGTAGGTTTTGGAATGCATTTCTTCATTTCTTTCAGAAAGAAGTAGCTATGCTGAGTATTTGGTGTGCTTTTTAATTTTTTGGACCTTAGTCTGCTTCAATTGCAGAAAGAAAATACATATTTCCTTATCTTCGATGCTAGCTTTATTTCTTGAAAATTGGCATGCATTCTTGTGCTCCCTTCTCTTGAACTATCTTACATTTTTTTCGTTAATTGCAATTGAGATGTCCATCATTATTTACATAAGAACTTTGCAAACTTTGTTAGCTGTTCTGGTGTTCCATAGTGAACTAATTCTATACCAGCTTTCTTATATATTGAGTTCGTTCTGGTTAATAGATCCATTTGGGTAATAATGTTATGTGTGTATTAGGCTGATATTAATCATCTAACCATATATTTCTACATGATGCAGCAACTGAGCTGGTTACTAGATCCATTCGGGTAATGATGGAATCTGGCTGTGAGGAGGTAATTTTACGACATTTCTGCGAGGCTTTCTTTCCTAACTCTTTGTTTGATTCTGAAATTTTGACATGTGAAAAATATATTAGTTATATCCTACTTTTTTGTCCATCATCTAACTTGCTTGGTATATGGATGGTTCATAACCTCTTTGAAAAGAAAAGGGAGACAAGGATGACATGTTAGGCCTAGATAAACCTGCAGTTACCACAACATTACATTTTCTGAACGATGTGAACGGCTAAAGTATTTGACATGTGACTCGTGCTTGTGATCTAGGTCACGCTTGAAGCAGAAGTTACAAATAAAGGTGCCCTCGCTCTGTATGGTCGCCTTGGCTTTATCCGAGCAAAGAGGCTGTACAGATACTATCTTAATGGTGTTGACGCTTTTCGTCTAAAATTACTGTTTCCACGCCTGGATCTTGGTCTGCCTCCGCTGATGATGGGTGACGAGAGAGATGAACAACACATGGATTCCCCTTATTTGTGATAATACCCTGCTTAAAGTGGAATCTGGTGGAAATGAAACAGTTTTTACTCTGTGATATTTTTTCCTGGTTCATGCTTTTATGGTCCTCATGACATGTAGCTCGAGTGCAGATTTTTCAGCATGAGAGCACAACTATTGGTAATTTTTTAAATTCAGAAAGTGCATGTAAAACATTTTTTGAATAATTCCACATGTGCCGTCAACATTTACACGTGGGAACACTAAGCTAACTCCAAAATGTTAGTATAACACAACATTGTTGTTTGTGGCCTACACAAACTCATAGGGGTAGGGCGTGCGTGCGTGCGTTCATAGGGGTGAGTGTATGTACGTGTTCTGCGTTTGTAAAAAAAACTATGAAGTGCTAAAAAACCTATGCATATCTGGTTAGCTATTTTTGTACTGATTTTGTGGAGATCTTTCTTACGGAATATGTTTTTTTGTACTGATTTTATGGAGATCTTTCTTACGGAATAGAGAATGGTATAGCTCCAGCCGTCTAGACATGTATATATATAATTATATACTACTAGCAAATATGCTTGTGCATTGCTATGGGTTCAATATTTTGTGGTCTCACATAATTTCACTACTGAAAATTAGTTTTTTTACAAGATAAAGGATTCTCGATGAGTGTTGAGTCGTGCTAGCGTTAAGAATGGGAGGTCTTTCCTCGCAGTTGTCGTCCTGCGTCAAGAAATGATGCTCCGTCTTGAATTTGGTGTGTCCATGTAGTATGTCTAGAAGGTAGGCCCGAGTAACACATGGGTAAGATGAATTGCGTCAGTACTCACCGAGTGCGATGAAATTGTCTGGCAAAGTTTCGTTGAGAAAAATGGGAATTCATCTGGCGTGGTCGACGATTTGAGTTGTTGGCTCCCTAGACAGATTTCGTCCTATTCAATGTCCATGTGGTGCAATAGTTCATCAGGAGATGGACGGAGTTGACAATCTGTTGATGACCTAAAACAGATTTCCATGTTGAGGTCACAAGTGAAATACCTAGGGCATGGTGTGGCAGCGGAGACGGAAAAGAGAGGAAGGAGGCACTCGGATTTAAACAGGCAGAGGCGAGAAGTAGTCCAACATGAAAGAATTGAAATCAGACGCGGCATTGTCGTGTGATGCTGCTATGGGGCTCCCTCCCGAGCAAGCAGAGCTACTCGCGTCGAATGTATAAAGTCCACGCGTTGTACAAATGAAGTTCGATCAACAAACAACACCACACGTGACCATGCTGGGTAGGACACAAACGACCCACAAAAAAGGGCAATCTGCACATTTTTCTAGTATTTTTTTTCATTTTTTTATCTTCAAAGTGAAAGAAATATTTTTATTTGTAGCACAACCCTAGCTAGTCCGAAAAGTTCGTCCACATGAATAAACATGATTTTAATTTCGCGTCCGGGGATTTGAACTTAATTAGGTGTTTGGTTTGTAATCCACACTCCGAACTAAGTGAGCTTGGTTTACTTCCTAGGAAGTTATATTACCTTATCATGTATAACGAAACAACCATATCCGACGACTAACATGTGCTAAATTATATAAAAAAAACTAGAGAAAACTAAAGAAAATGATCAAAGGATCCCCAAAAGAGCAATTAACCTAGACCCAATTTTAAAAAGCATCTAGCCAACATGGCCAAACTGTAGGACCAACAGGCAAATTTTCAGGCAATTGAAATTTACATGGCCACACTTCCCTGCCAGCCGTTTTCCACATGGCAAAAGTGTCGAAACCCATGACTCAATGTTTACAATTCTCCAGGATTTCAGCATCACATGCCCCTTCCCTGCAGCATCACATGCCCCTTCCGGTTCTATTCCACCATTGAATTTTCTCCTCAATCACACATGTAGTAAATTAGTAACTCCATTAGTGTGGAAATCAATTTACCCACAAAACAAGCTCTCTTGCTAGCCTTCTAAATTTCTCTTGTTATAATGAAGAGAAACAACATACTATGTCTTTCTGTCAAACTGGAGAACAAAAAAAAGTTTAAAAGCCTCATTCAAAGTCACAACAATAACAAAACAAAAATAAGGAACAAATCAATTAAACGAAAACAGCTCAAGCGGGCGCGGCAACGCGCGCCCTTATCTTCCAGTATGTCTCAATTCACACAACATCGACCAACGGCCTCAATTATCCGTGATTGGATGGCGAAAATGTCTAGTTCGTGAGAGAGCTCCTAATTGACTCAGTCCCTAATTTAGGAATGAAATCCAATATGGTATTACAACAAATTTCTACGGCATAAGGTCTATACGTGTTTAGAATCAAAGGTGGCCTTTTTTGGAAACAGGGGATTGGATCCGCCTTGTCGAACCCGGAACGAACCCGGCGAGCAGGGCAAAGGTCATAGCTTGCCATATCGCAACTCCCCTGCGCCTCCATAAAACCCTCTTTGTAGCCGCTCAGGGTTCAAGGCACCACACCAACGTCGGCTGCAAGGTATGCTCGCCCCCGCCCCCACTCCCAACCCCATCGTCTCCGTGACCTATTACGCGTGATCCTGATTACCTATGGACATCTTTCATGAGATGGTTTGGGTTTTCGTAATGCAATTTCTTGGCTCTTTTGCATATGATGGGTTCATCCAGAGCGACGTGTTTGTCAATTTTCAGTCTGCTTTGTTTGTGGTGCTCTTGATATTCGTTCTTTTTTACAGTAATTATTATTTGGTTCAGATCTGCACTGCCCATGAAGATTATCAAGTTATTTTACTTCTATTGTGCGTCACTCTGTGTGTTCTTGACTATAAGTTACTGGTTAAAAGGCATTGTGATTGACTTCGATTGCAGAGGATTCCTGTGGAGAAGAAGTGCAAGAGCTAGCTATGGGCAACTCATGTGTTGCTGGCGCCTGTAGTAAGGATTTCTTTTCAGCTTCTCTTTGCTTCTCCTTACTGGTCAACTCGTGTAGTAATAATCTGAGCCGCTATATGCTGTAATCTCTTGAGGCTGTTACTGATGCAACAAAATTTGCTGTTGCAGGAGGATCAAACCAGGCAACCTTCCAGTGGACGATCGATGGTTTCTCCTCCCTTCTTGAGAAGGGTAAAGGACCAACCTACTCCAGTGTGTTCCAGATGAGGGGGCTTGACTGGTACAACTATTAGCATGATGTTTCTTTTCAGCTATTCCAGCACAGAGCTTGATGCATACAATGTCGTGCACAAAATTCATTCTCACTTGATTATTTTCTATTCTGTCTTTATCTTATAATAATATACGCCAGATAAAAAAAGGCAATTCTTTCTCACCTGTTTCTTGCCTATTCTTTTCTCTTGATTTGATTCGAAGGTACTTGAAACTGAATCCAGGGGACACAAAGAGCGGCAACCAGAATGAATATGTTTCTCTTCGGCTTAAGCTAACCGAAGGATCAGTGAGATCCGACAGGGTCGTGGAGACAACTTTCAAGTTCTTGATATATGACCAGTTATATGGAAAACACCATGAACAGCAAGGTACCGTAGGAAATTATTCCTGAAAAATATTATTCATTTGGCGTAGTGTTATTACAGCGGCCGGGTGTCCTATATATCTTGATGCTTTAATAAAAGTGTCTTCTTATCAGAAAAATCTAGTTGGTCAAAAGATTGATAGTGTAACATATAACCTGTTTTCCGTCTAAAAAAAACTTATAACCTGTTTCATAAGACAAAAACAACAGTTCTCCTAACAAGAACATGTCAGTTTTTGTTTCTGCCTTACATTTGAATATTTGATTTGCAGTTAGCCACAATTTCCAGAAAAAAAGCACAAGCTCTGGGACCTCATGCATGATTCCTCTCGCGGCACTGAAAGAAAATTCGTCTGGATTACTCGTTAACGATAGCTGTGTTTTCTGCGTCAAGTTCATCTCAGTTGTCATTGCTAATGCTAATGATCTGTCAGAGAGGTTGTTTGTTCAGAAGAAGAACAACCCCTGCAGTGAACCCCAAGTCTACACCTGGAACATTGAGAACTTCAATGCGTTGGAGAATCCAAGCTACTCCCCAGAGTTTGAGCTCTGTGGACACAAATGGTGATATTTACCGTCTTGAATTTGCAGTGCTTAACATGACTCGTATTTTAACTCTTAATTACTGGTTTTATACCAACTTACCGGATTTTCAGGTCCATCAAAATCTATCCATCTGGAGATGATACGAACGGGAACTACATCTCCTTGTACCTGGTCATGGTGTCAGATATACTGCGTGAGAACTCGACAATCCTTATAGAAAAAACCATGTGCATCAAAGGCCAGGAAACAGGCAAGGGGCTGAGAGGAAAAGGTTCGCTCTTTCGAGACATGTTCAGGAAGTTAAATTATGATCATCACATTTCCTGATAGACACGTTGTTTTTTTAGGCCGGATCCAGTACTCAAAAGATTCTTACATGTGGGGATGGAGCAAGTTCATATCGCTGGAAGATTTCAAGGACCCGACAAATGGTTATCTGATGAACACAAAGTGCTGCGTTGAAGTTCAGGTTGCAGTGATAGGTTCCTCGAGGATGAAGTAGATTACTCGTACTGTGTAAAACAACTAGGCCTAGTGTAGGAACCAACGGGAGTGCCGATAGCAGCAGCAGGGTACTCAAAGTAGAAAGTGGTGAAGTGTTTCGTCAGGGCGTGCTACAAAGATTTACATGAGAAGTAATATCTCACCGACTCTCTGTCTCGAGGTGAATATGCGAGTGATTACTCGAAATTTCAGCAACCTTAAACATCTCGTGATCCGCCTCGCCGCAGGGAGAGTAATATTTTGAAGGCTACATTTTTATTCATAGCTTTGTTTCTCACGGCTGTGATGCTTTAGAGACTTCGTATACATTGTCGATCAGAGTTTGTCTACACATGTCATCGCTAGTTTCAGATCGATTCAGCTAACATACTTCCAAGCATCATCCCCGTGTACGACGATTCAAGGATTATTACGGCGTGACTTTGCAACCTCAGGAATGTGACCGCTACCGAGCTCCTCAAGATTTTACATTTCCTGATGTATATATTAACATGCAAAATCTCACCAGTTTTATCCTAATATTAGTCGTCTCGTCACTGTCTATTAAACTTAAGCAGGCAACATGATCCCAGGCTCGTAGCTATTCATCGCGGAACTCAACGGCGGATAGCACCACAGGCGCCACCTCCGGCCGCTCCCTGATGCCGTCCAACCACTCTGGCCGCCCCTCCACCCACTTCTTCAGGAACGCCACCATGGCTCCACCGACGAACCGCCTCATGGGCGCCCTGGCATGGCCGCTCTTGCACAAGGCGCGCGTGGCCAGGCCCTTAGCTCCCGTCGTCACGTCGTCCATCATGTCTGTGTGCCCGTAGTCCCTTGCCACGAGGTGACATGCCGGCGCCGGGCACTCGTCGTAGAACGCCGCGTGGCTCACGCCCAGTGGCGCGCACGGCGGGAACAGGGCGTTGCGGGGTAACTCGCCGAGGCCCGTGCCGATGACCATGACCGGCGCCGGGACGGGAAGCGAGCTTTCTTTGTAGGTGAGGATGGGCGGGGGCGTCTGCTTGCCGAGGCCCGTGCCGTCCACGGGGTCGACGGCGATGAGCGCCGCGAGCGGCAGGGAGGTCTTGGCGTGACCCAGCGCGACCGCGAATGCCACCTTGCCGCCGCGGCTGTGCCCGGAGATGGACACCTGATCGATGATGCGATTGTTAATTACTTGTTTGTCTCCAGTGATTTTTTCGAGAATGGTGGTATGGTTAACTGACCGCAGTAAGGTTCGGGCGAACGTTGAGCGGAAGCGTGGAGGAGAGGCCGTCGGCGAGCCAGTCGACGACGGCGGCTGCTGAGTTTATCTCTTGAGTGGAGTCGGGCCCGGATAAAGTGTACAGCTGCAATTGTAGCCGCCGTAGTTCAATCGTCTTGTCTCGAGAAGAAGTTCAAAAGCATGATGAGACCTAGCTGGTTAATTTACCTGAGGACCGATGACGATGAAGCCATGGGAGGCCACATGCTGGAGCAGCTGGGAGTAGAAGTCGTTGTTGCAGATGTAGCCGTGCAAGAACAGCACCACGGGGTATTCCCCTACGTCACACGGTGCGGCTATCAGAAGCGGAGACGGTGGGCCGTCGACTACACTGGCTGGACAGCACCTCGTGGTCTTGGCCGCCTCGACCTGGGCAAGGCTGGTGCCGTGGCGTCCATGGTCGAACACGTCTCCTGCAGACGCCATGGTGTGAAGCAGCAGACAGTAGTAGCATGCTAAGACCACGCATCTTGCAGAGGCGGCCATGTTAACCTGGCCGGAGGTTGTGGGGACTTAGGAGTGCCTGTGGCTACTTAACGGCCGTGTGTTCCTTATCTGCGCAATTCTGGTTAAAATATCTGACGCAATTGGCCAATTGCTGCTGGGTGGCAATAGTGAATAGTCAGATATTTCACATGCACCTGTTCTTGCCTCTTGCCTTAGCCTTTAAGGTTTGGATAGAGGATGACAGATTGCGACACTCCATTGTCTACATCTTCGACTAGTCTTACGTTCACATGGCTCCGGATATGCAACATCGACTAGAGTATAGAAGAACATTTCTGTCGACTGCCATCTGTTTGAAATTCTGAAATATCAGTAACCTAAAATTGCAGGAGTAGGCAACTAAGCCTACTGAAGTGCTCGTGAAGTCTCTACCGGTCCCTGAGTTTAAGTATCGGTTTTGCTATTTCTCACTCGAGTGAGAATTAAGTTAGAGCTCACTCAAATCTAATCCCGTTAGATTCACATCGTGATTCATGTGGAATGTGAGTTGCAACTGGAAATTTTCCCGTTACACATGAGTTGCCAAACTAAAATTTCTCAGTTACACATGATTTACACATGAGTTGCATATACAACTGAATGACGTCATTTGAATGAGAATTAACTTTAAGAATATCTTTGAGCCGCCACAGAATTCCGGTGTTTTCTCGTGTCGTTATTGCCAAAGGACGCCTAAAGATAATGTTGGGATTTTAGCCCACAAGCTATTTATGTGCGCATGAGACCCGCTCTAAATTCTGAAATTCCAAAAGCAATACATATTTTAGTCTCGTACTGCTAAAGTACCAGAGCGAATTAAAAAAGAAACTCATTACTCATCTTTGTCATCTACTGTTCTAAGATATACTTGAAACACTTACTAGAAGCGAGAGCGAATTACAAGAAGAAATTCATCTACTTTTCTAAGATATACTTGAAACACACTCAGAGCATTCGTCCTCACACACATAGTTCCCACGCCGGATAATTCGGTACTAACTCGGTTACTTTCTACCATGGTTTTAAAATTCAGTGAGATTTCAACGAAATTCAACGAATTTCAGTGAATTCAGCATACACCGAAATACTTACCTTTCGGTCATACTATTTCACCAGTTTTCGTACTACACATAAATATATTAGATATTAACAGAAATAGCACTGGCAGTACCTGCTGCACTCAAGAAAGTTCTTATTTTTCATCTAGCTAACTTATTTGTAACTATCAGCTACCTAGCTAGTCACTAAGGGTCTCGATCACCTCAGGCTCAGGCATGTTTTATCATCTCTAGGGTCATGATCCTCAGACTCGGAACTGTCGGAGTTGCTGGGGGGGCCTATACATGAAGTAGGTATCGGCGTCACCATGGTCGAGAAAGAAGGTGTACCTCTTAGCAGGTTGCATGCCGTAGCGAACAACAAGTGATGTCCAACTAATGCCACTGAAGTATGACCGACCCATCGTGTTGGTGCACAAACTGTGAAACTCCGGGTGGGCACCGTTATCTGGACCAAGTTGACTTGAAATGTCCTGTGGTCGTTGAAGGCAACACCCACATGCTCCAAGAAGTCACGTCTATCCCTGCACGAAATGTTCTGAGAAAAACAACAATTAGACATTAGTGTTATTATAAGGCTAGGATAATGCAATAGTTTAATAACGAAATAAGAGAACATTTCACAAGAAACATGCATAAAAAAGTGCCTCATATGAACATTGCACATCATGAACTTCCAAGCGTTGGAACTAAAGGACCAAGAGAAATGTAGAACCAATGTTGTTGTACATATCAGTAGGTCCTTTAGATCAACACTCGAATTGACAGTGCTAAGAGTTTCAATCATTGGCACATGGATCAAACATATATGTTTACCAACAACTATCGAGAATAAACATGCATAAAAAAGTGCCTCATATGAACATTGCACATCATGAACTTCCAAGTGTTGGAACTAACACTACTAGGAAAAGGCCTACAGCCGCCAGCCTATCACTGGCGAACTTTTTTACGCGCCCGCCAGCGCTAAAACCACTGGCGAACAAGAAATCGTGTTCGCCAGCTGCACAGACAACACCGCTGGCGAACGGCGTTTACTAGCCGCCAGCGGTACGTGCGGGCCCGGGCGGGGCGCGGGGCAAGCTACCGGTGGCGAACACATTTATCTGTTCGCCAGGGCTGTTGGAGCTAGCGCTGGCGAAGCAGGCTTGTTCACCAGCGGTATCTAATCTAGCACTGGCGATTTGTGCTGGCGCCGCCAGTGGTAGTGGGCATGCGTGGGAGGGGCCGCAGACCCCAGGTTACCACTGGCGAACCGGCGGGATTGTTCGCCAGCGGTAACCTGGGAAGATGCAATAAGTTCGGCCGGCCACCTACCTCCCTCACTCACTTATTTCTCTCACTAGCTCGAACTCTCCCCATTTTTAACCAATTTCCCCATCTAATACTCCCATTTTAGCCAATAAAAAATAGTTTAATTGGTAGATCCAACCAAATCGCCCACCCACATCCACTTCCACCAATTAGTTTTCCCTCTAACCTATCCTATCTCTAGATCTACATCTCACACTCTCTCCAACAACCTAGTTCTATCCCACACCACCCCATCATTTCTTCGACAAGTTTACAATTAATAAAGGTAGAGTACTACCTAAAGATGAATTTTCTTGTGATTATGTGTTATGAGATGATGAAATGGACTATAAAGATAAAATATTGTGTGATTGTGTGAATTTGCAGGTACCTCGAGAGGCCCTTGAGATTGTCGGAACGTTGATTAACTTCCGTTCCGGCAAATTCGGGAACTCCATATGTCCTATTTTTAGCAAAGGTCATGCCGATTTTTTTTGTGAAACCGAGATATATTTATATATGGTTCTAATAGTCTTGATTATACACCGTGCAGGCGATAAAATGGTCACCATGAGTGAACGTGTCGTGAATAAATACTCGAGACACGCGACGGAAGACATGATACGAAATGTCCGCGATACAATAAGATGTCCTTGTCGGAGATGCAAACTAGTGGGTGTTGTCAACCCCTTAACCGGAGATTTGATGAATCACCTGCTCATGCGTGGTTTCATGGATGGCCACAATCAGTGGATAAGTGATGATGAGGATGATGAAGTCCATGGGGGAAATGATCAGGATGATCATCAAGGGCAGCAGAACAATAATAACGACGAGTGGCAAGAAGACGAAGAGTTTGATCCCGCACATGGTGGAGGAGATGTGGAAGAACATGTAACCGAAGACGAGGACACAGAGACACCGCTAACTGAAGTCATGCATGACACTCATCTGAAAGAACTGCTTCTCAAAAACTCTCGGCAATCTAAGCTAGCGCAACTGGAGATAAACTCGAATACTCTGTTGTACCCAGGTTGCGGGGCGAAGGAGTCTCGCTTGAAAGTAGCGCTCGATGTTCTGCAGATGAAGTCAAGACACAAATGGAGCGACAAAAGTGTTGACGCATTGCTGGAATACTGGCACGGTGTCCTTCCAGAAGGCAACACTTGTCTAAAAGTTGTGACGAGGCCAAGAAAGTCGTGTGCCCCTTCGATTTACCGCACCAGAAATACCACGTGTGCGTCAACGACTGCTACATCTATCGAGAAGAGGATGCGGAGAAGACCAAATGTCCGATGTGCAACGCTACTCGATATAAGCAAGGGACGAAGAAAGCTCCTCGAAAAGTTGTATGGTACTTTCCGCTCATTCCACGTCTACAGTGGTATTTCGCGGACCGCAAGGAAGCAAAGCTCATGTGCTGGCATGCAGAAAGGAAGAAGAAATTGCTGAAGATGCGACAAGAAGATCCAAAGCGGAGTGAAAAGGTAAAGCTGACACACCCTTCAGACGCTAGCCAGTGGAAAGCATTAGACGCTGAAGATGCAAATTTTGGGGCAGAAGCAAGGAACATCAGGTTGGATGCGAGCACTGACGGACTCAATCCGTTTGGCAACCAGAGCAGCACACCTAGCACATGGCCCGTGTTTGTATGGATATACAACCTCCCGCCCTGGTTATGCATGAAGAGAAATTATATTCACATGAGCATGCTAATTCAAGGGCCGAAACAACCTGGCAACAACATCAATCTGTATCTGAAGCTACTAAAAGATGAGCTAGACACATTATGGGCCGAGGAAGGGGTCAGGACATGGGACGCCTTCGCAGAATAATATTTCTATATGAGAGCTGCCTTGCTTTGTACGGTGATCGACTTACTCGGCTACGGATACGTCGCAGGCCAGGTGTGCCACGGACATATCGGATGCGTCACGTGCATGGATGACCCGACATTCCACCAGCTTAAAAGAGATCTAGGGTCCTCGAAAACCGTGTACATAGGCCATCAAAGGTGGCGACGCAATGAAGACCCGTGGAGAACACGTGGAGGCCTTTTCAACGGTGAAGATGAGCTCCGGGGACCTCCGCGTAAGAGGGGCGGCGAAGAAATCTATGAGTTGCTAAAAAATTGGGAACAGTGCCATGAGCCGGGAAAGAAGCGAAAGGCGCCAGATCCGCTCCTGGATGTCTGGAAGACGAGGTCCATGTTTTGGGACTTGCCGTAATGGAAAATCCTCGGTACGCCGAATTGACTTGATCTAATGCATATCACTAAGAATGTGTTCGAGAGTTTGTTTGGGACTGTGCTCAACATGGCGGAGAGGACAAAAGATGGGATGAAAGCAAGAAATGACCTGATACATCTTGGTGTCAGGAAAGACCTTCATGGTGGACGCCCGGATAATGATGACCAGTCGGATGAGGAGACGGACGGTCGCAAGGCTAAAAGAGTTAAGAAGATTGACTATTACTACCCACCCTCATGCTTCACTGTAAGTCCGAACGAGGTCGAACAACTGATCAAGTGCCTTCTAGGAGTCAAAGTGCCTTTTGGTTACTCGGGGCTGATAAGCAGATGGCTAGACCCGCTGAAACAAAAGTTCAGGAGTATGAAGTCTCATGACTGTTATGTTATGATGACTCAGATATTCCTGGTCACGATCCGAGGGATAATGGATAAGCACGTCCGTGAAACCCTTTTTGCCCTCTGTAACTTCTTCGACGTGATCTCTAAAAAGTCGATCACCGTGAAGCAACTCTCAAGGCTACAAGAAGAGATCGTTGTGATACTATGCGAGCTTGAGATGTACTTCCCGCCTGCATTCTTTGACATATGTGTGCATCTGTTTGTCCATATCGTGGATGATATCATCCATCTCGGGCCGTTGTTCCAGCACAACATGATGGCATTCGAAAGGATGAATGGGGTCATCAAAGGATTCGTTCGTAACAGGGCCCGTCCGGATGGAAGTATCGTTCAGGGCTTTCTCACCGAAGAGTGCATCACTTTCTGCACGAATTTTCTAGAACTCGAGAACCCTGTTGGTTTGCCCGTAAACAAACACATTGGTAGGCTCGATGGAGTAGGTCACAGAAATGGCAAGAGGGATTTGCATGTGGACGACTCTTGTCGACGCACCGACTTTCACAGGGCAAACTTAGTAGCTCTTCAACACATTGAAATCGTCGATACTTGGTTGGAACGGCACATAAACATGATAAAAAAGAAGTACACTGACCAGGGCAAGCGAAGGACCAAAGGAGAAATAATCAGAGAGCACAACTCCTTTTTCTTGTGTTGGTTCAAAGACCAACTTGCCGTTCCACCAATTGGTGAATTAGGTTCAGTCTTGTATGCCTTGTCACGTGGCCCCGGCCCCAACCTCGCGACGTTTCAATCATATGATATCAACGGGTTCACTTTCTGCACAGAGGAAAAGGACAAAACTTCTGATTGTCAAAACTCCGGGGTAACAATGGAATCCTACACCGGTGACCAAAAGTTAAGATACTACGAAAGGATCGAGGAGATCTGGGAGCTTAACTACTCTAGAGAGAAGGTGCCGATGTTTCGCGTCAGATGGGCTAGGTTATCGACCGTCAGAAAAGAAGACCAGTACTTCACCACCATGGTATTACCCGAAGCTGGCACTTCATCAAGCGCAAACGTCACCGCGCAAAATGAGCCATGGGTATTGGCTAAGCACGTGTCCCAATGCTTCTTCATAACCGACTCGTCAAAACCTAGCCGTGTTGTCGTGAGGAGAGGCAAAAAAAACATCATCAGAATGGATGGAGTCGCCAACGAGACTAATGCGGACCTAGATAATACTACTTACCTTCATACAAATAAAACACAGCTCCGGTTTCTTTTCACCTTCAACCTCAATGATGAAGCATTTTCAAACCCTGCCCGGCAAATAAAATGAATAAGGAAGTTATTAATTGCTTGATAGGGGTGCACCCTTGCCTTGAGATTAATCCCTCCTTCTCCTTCTCTCCTACCTTGAACGTGGTTCCGTTTCTGGAGCTGCGTACGAGGAGAGAAGCTTCTCCACCATACGCACACCACCGTGCTGCTGGGTCCAAGTCTTCGCTTCCGCTGCTTCGCTGGATCTGTAGCTCGGAGGTCGTCGTCAACTCCATACGTTTGTAGAGCTACGAGGTGCTACATGGGTGGCACTGGAAGTACGTCTTCTTCCACTACACGACCTTGAGGTCGGCGTCGTCGGCTTCATCAACAACGCTTGTGCGGGAGCGTAATCCCCATTTTTCGGTCTACAAGGGTATGTACATCGATCTCCTCAGTTACGGTATATCTACATAGAAATAGATCTTGGCTAGGTTTTGGTTATCGTTGCTAGGAATTTTTTGTTTTCTGCCTACGATTTCCTCCAGTGGTATCAGAGCCGATCTATGAGTAGATATATCTGTACATTTTAGAACACATGTTGAATGTGGGCATCGATTCTTTATTTGTTACCCTCTAGCGTGTACTTGTCTATATCGCGGCATTGTTCGATGAAGCGGCCCGGACCGACCTTACGCGTACTCTTACGCGAGACTGGTTCCGCAATACATATGGCTTGCTCCATATATGCGGCTGGCGGGTGTCTGTCTCTCTTACAATAGTTGATATCGCATTTACAATGGAGGGCACTGAAAATGGTGTAATAGAGACAATTATTTGATCGCTGTTGTGGTTGTTCGTAGGTAAGAACGGTTCTTTTACGAAAGCCCTAGCAAACATGTAAAATATGCAAAAGATAAAGTAGAAAGCGTCTAACTTTATTTTGCAGGGGCAATGTGATATGGTCGAGGTAAGTTTAATAAATTGTTTATAAACTGTGGGCGCGAAGGAGACCATCGGCGCAAGACCATATCATGTCACAGTACATTACATTTTTGATGTTATGTTATTGTGTGCATCTTATATTGTGTATATATATATGTTTATATATTAGTTCCACGGCGATAGTAATATAAGATGATCCCTCCTAAAATACCAAATAGTGTTCTCCCTTTAGCGTGCACCACCGAAAGTTCTCCGATACGAGGCAGGCCGTGACGATCGGGTGTCAGACGTATCTGCGTTCGCATAACGTGGGTGTAAGCCACGTTGCACAAGCAATACGCTATAGGTTATTTTTGGCGAGCTTAGCATGTACAGACATGGCCTCGGAACACAGTGACTGAAAGGTTAAGCACGAGTCACATAGTTGTTGTGATCGACATAGCGATGTCCACTTTTGAAGTTATGCTATCGGCCGTGACGATCGGGGGTAGTATAATGGATTAGGATCGTGTAATCACTAAAACGATGCGGGGGATGTTCGTTTTGAGTGGGAGTTCTGGTAGTTTTTTTAATAAAACTTGAACCCATATTTTATTATGAACAAAGTCTTATCTTTTTGCAAATTCAATTGTAGATGTCTCGCCCCACCTTTAACCTAAGCCCGTTCCTTGAGAAAGAAAAGATTAAGACCAATGGGTCGAACTTCATGTCCTGTTTCCGCAACCTGAGGATCCTCCTCACTCCCACAAGGTGGCCTACGTCATTGAGGCCGCCATAGGTGACAAGCCCGCAGACGATCACTAGTACAGAACGACACATTGGATACCCCTCTATGGAAACGGCAGGTGTTAGGCGACGGAGAATCGCGCTTTCCGCGCGGCCGGTGCGTACAAACCTGACCAGGCCCGCCTACATTGGCAACGGACCCTTTCCAATCTCCGTCACCTATTATATTGGCAACGGTTAATAAAATTGTCCGTTTCCAATATTTGCCTCTATGGTAACGGATAGAATTTTCCAACCGTTGAAAATGTTGATACGTGGAGGCTAGCGAATGGGCAGATGGGGAGGTGGGCGGAGCAGACCCGCGAGTATAAATGGCGAGAGGTACCAGCAGCGGTCTCTTTGAAGCCCCAGTCCATCGCCTATAGTTATTCAAACTTCGCCAGATCCCCTCCGTCCAAATCCATGGCGAGAGGTACCAGCAGCGGTCGCGGCCGTGGACGAGGGCGAGGCCGTGGTAGGGGGCGCAGCGGCAATGCCATGCCGTCGGTGTCGCCCTCACCGTCCTCTGAAGACATGTCCCCGGCGAGAGGTACCATCAGCGGTCGCGGCCGTGGACGTGGGCGCGGCCGTGGACGAGGGCGCGGCCGTGGTAGGGGGCGCAGCCGCAATGCCACGCCGTCGGTGTCGCCCTCACCGTCCTCTGAAGACATGTCCCCGGAGCTGCGCGGCTTCGAGTTCTTGGTTATCCTGTACAAGGGCATCGAGAGCCGCCTGAGGCTCCCGAGGGCGTTCGCAGAGAAGCTCCAAGGCATGGTGGCAGCTACCATGCATCTGAAGATGGAGGACTGCGAGAACGGCAGCTGGGCGGTGAAGACGGCCGTGAGTGCCGGGGGGAATTTGTACCTCGGCCAGGGATGGAAGTCATTCGCCCAAGCGTACAAGCTTGAGCAGGGGCACTTTTTGTGCTTCGAGTTCGACGGCGACAACGGGTTCTTCATCAAGATCTTCGACGGTACCTTATGCCGGAGGGACGCACTCGTGTACAGCGACGACGAGCCCGAGTCTTCATCAGCAGCTGCTAGTAGTAGCATTAGCTAGTAGTAGCATATATGTAATCGTTTACTTCATTATCAAGTCCGTATGTAGTAGCACTAGCTGCTAAGTGGTCTCTGCGTTCATATGTAATTTAGAGTACCTGTTAGTAAGTTTACTCTCTCGCTGGTGTAAAATCAATGGAAACGGTTATATAAAATGTCCGTTGCCAATGTGGCGCTTATATATACTGCCGGCTCGGTCTCATTATCACTCTCTCACTTGTCTCTCTTCCAACCCTAGCCGCCGCACACTGTGGCTTTCAACTCTCCTCACTCTCTCTAATGGCTTCCTCTGTCGGCGCTTCTAGATCCGGCCATCGCGGCCGCGGCTCTAGCCGCCGCGGCAGCACCGTTCTAGCGGCAGCCCTTCGTGAGGGGAAGGTCGATCTGGAGGCGGCCATGCGTCCGCTAATGATGCGGCAGCGCCACCATCTGACGCCCTCCTCCTCCGGTGATGCCCGGCTTCTTCTGAGCCAGGCCGATGTGGAGGAGGTCATTCATGAGGTGGTGGTGCAGCACCTCCGGCGGATCTACCAGCAGAAACCCATCTGGAGGAGGAAGTGGCCGATCTGGAGGAGGAAGTGGCCGATCTGGAGGTGGTGGAGGATCTGTAGGTGGTGTCTGATCTGGAGAAGGAGGAGGAGGTGGATGTCGACGAAGGAGAAGGAGGAGGAGGTGATTGCGTCGCAGCGCGCTGGTAGCATCTCAGCGCATCTGGCAGAGGCCTGCACCTCCTCTCCCGCCGGGTGAAAGGTATAAATCTTTCTGTGACCGGCTGTGATGCCGATGAACTAGGTTCTACGTATGAGCATTTCATCACATAAACAAATTCCTAGTGCAAATTCACACATACATGTTCTGATAATTACAAACACTTATTGTTAAAGCACCAACTGTACAAACTAGTTAAACACCCACATCCAAAGCCTATTGCAATTCACCTAGGGCATTCTTGCACCTAGGGCAGAGCATTTCCTGCCATGTTGGACGTAGCCTGTCCTTCAAGGTTAGGATCTTGCGATACAACTCGTAGGTCACGTACCCATCTATTGCTGCGTAGTCGAGGTTAACTTTGTGCAGCGGCATCCACTCCCAAAAATCGTGCTGGTTGGATGGGAACTCCTTCTTCATGTTGGCGTATGATTTGTCGATGAGGTCTGCCGCTAGATCACCCATTCCGTCCCTCTCGTCTCCACCCTTGATTTTGTATACGAGTTGGATGTCCACGTAGTACTCCGGTGGAATGTGGAAGCCGGCAGAAGAAAGCACCTTGCTGTCGTTGGTGATGTCCACGCTTGCGAAGGTGATATTCTTGCGTTCAAAGAATTTGCCCAACTCTGGACAATTCTTCTTGGACTTGCACCAGTGGAACACGAGGACATGCTGGCGCATGGCGAGTTGCAGGACAGACATGTGCCGACGATTACGGGTGTACTCGATGTCAAGGCCGATGAACCGATGCTTCTCCTCTGCTAGCCATTCCTCGTACTTGTCGAGGATCCGCTCCACGGTATGCTCCTCGTTCGTGTACACCACCTCCAGAACGGTGCCGTGGGTACGGACGGTAGTTGTCTCTGTTATTCTGTTGCGGTCGTCCATGGCGGGTGGGGGATTGGGGTGGAACGAGGAAGAAGAGAAGGAAGGAATGCGAACTGTCTGCCACCAAACAGAGCAGTTCCTGGATATTTGCCGTCGATCTTAGCAGTTTCTCGAAAATGGCAACCGAACAAAGCAGTTGCTGGAAAATAGCCACTGATTTTTTTAATATCCAGATGTATTTTGTACATTTCGCTAATAGTTTTTTTTCTTTCACGCAGGAGTTTATTTCGGCAACACTGCATAAAAGTACCAATGTATCATTCCGAGAACCAGAAACCTTAAGGCAAGGAAATTTCGTGGATACTGGTCTTGGAGTGGGTACAGCGACGACCGAGAGCTCATAGAAGGTGAGCTCCAAGTCAAAGATGGAACGCTGGCTTAATTAAGCCAGCCTTCCATCTTGTTAGGTTAGTTGCTTATAGGTTTAGAGTTCATGATTGTAGTCAAAGTGTAATAGGTGATATTACATTATGCCAATGTGTGATAGATATGATTGTAGTCAAATTGTAAAAAACGGTGATATTATTGTATACCAATGTAATGATGGCATTTGTTCTATGTTATGAATTGAATAACGTTTTAGTGCATTGTGCAATCAGCCTTTCATGTATTATGGCATATAACCGAAATATGAGAAAAGCTCAGTGCAAACGGGTAGATGGAAAACTCCGTATCTGATGTAGGAAAACTAAAGCAACGGAGGTCTGCGCACAACCGTTGCCAAATGGAGACCTCATCGGAAACGGTTTTTGGCCTCCGTTACCGATGAGGCCCTCACATCAGTATCGGAAGCGGGGACACGGACCCTTTCTGTTGCCGAAGGGGTTTTTGGCCCGTTTTCGATGTGTCGTTCTGTACTAGTGGATGCTTCTGAGGACGACAAGAAAGTCTATGCGTCCAAGATGGACGATTCCTCCTTTGTCCAGAGTGGCATGCTCTACGCCATGGAAGCCGACCTGCAGAAGCGCTTTGAGAAGATGAGTGCTTTTGAGATAACTAGCGGGGTGACCCGCGCATTTGCGCGGCTAGATGTGATATGTATTGTTATAATCATAATTTTAAAATTTAAGTATATTAGCTCTGAAATATCATGTGTTTGATAACCATTTTGAATTTTACAATATCATGTAACCAAATTATGTCCCGCGAAAAAATTATTTGTATTGTTATCTCCAGCAATTATTTGGCCCAACGTGAACCTTTATTGCATTTAATTGGAACTTAAGAAAGACCCATTGAGCTTGTATGTTGCATTATATATATGACCTTGTCACATTCATTTTATGAACTCCTGGAAAATTAAATGTAACCTTGAATGACGATATGATTAGAAATCTATAAGAAAATATGTGAGTGGTAATATTGCAAGGATACCGGAGTTTCTCTAGTTCCTGAACATGAATAGAGATCTGAAAAAAACGAAACATCAATGCATTTTCGAGAATTGAACAAAAAGCAAAGCTGACAGGCTAGTGGAGAATATAGTGACTGCAAAAATACTCAAGGGAGTGGCGAGTCTATGGAACCAATAGTCTAATACTATGCATGTTTTACTATAGACACTGGTGTGGTTTCTTTAATCCTAACAGTTCTACATCAAGAAATATGCGAGGACATTCTTAAAAATCATCTTGTTACATGCATCTCACAGTGTCCAAGACGGTCAACATTGTCAGCTCCTTTAAGTATTGTACTTTCTTCTGTCATTCACATCTATTTCATGGGTTATTCCTTACAGTTAAGTTGTTATTCCACGAATTATAAGTAAAAAAGAAACACTTAATGCAAGCAATATAAAGTGGAAACATTACCTTTGTTATTAGACTGATACCTGCTAAACATCTTTGCAACCTCATCAACAAAATCTGAATAATTTCATTAAAATTCAGTCTTTCATGTCTAACTGGAGTAGATACTAAATTGTCTGCACATGGAACAGAAACTACAAAAGTTTGATTAGATGTTCTTGAATAAATACGTGCTGCCTTCCACAAAAAGTTTTGCTGTGATGAGAACCAAACTGGATATGTATACTGATTTCGCAGAAATTATGATAACTTTAAATTCTTTGGAGCAATTGATCAACCTCTAAACATTACTGGAAAAAGAAGGTTTCTATATATAGTCTCAGCTAAAAAGATATGCCAACTGTCGAGTCCAAATAGCCAGAGTCACTGTATCTGCTCCTTGTAACGAAACTGCGTACAGTTGATCTTGAGTACATTATGTAGTCGCTCTGCTCGTCACATGGCGCCCAGCCGTCCGCGGCATCCTACACAGTGAATTACTCATGCAGTACTTGGACTTCCTATTAAATTAGTGAAATCAACTTCAGATGTATTCGTTTGAAACAAAATTCAGTTAGTGCTGGCATTAGCATCACAAACGCAGGAAAAAAATAATGCACTCGGTAAAAGTACTTGGTAAACTCATTTTACTGAAACCTTAAACAGTTAAACTGATATATACCTGGAACAAAACTAATGCATGGGTGGAATATAGTATTTCCATGGCCGATCCTTTAATGTATTTTGTTCAATTCAAAGGAAGAGTCGAAGATTAAAAAAAGCATACTGTTATCCTTTTCTTCAATGTCCGAATCTCTCGTAACCACTCCACAAATTTCTGCAATAATGATGGATATCTTCAGCTTCAGCCTCAATAATATCTTCACCAATTTTTTAGATCATAGTTCAGCTCTAGGTCACAGGTGAAAATTCAGAAGTCTATAATCATATTTTTCAAGCCATTCCCAAAACGTTGCATGGCACACATAATGTTGTGGCATGATTAATGCCTCATCTACTGAAAAAGAAAGAAGAAAACATAGAAAAGGTTAACTAATGTTTGAGTAAATATAAACTGCAATCTGATTCTTCAAATTGACATTGTCCCTGAGTTTTCAAACTATTACTCAGGACAATCCCCTGGCAAGAAAAAAGCGCAAAGAAAGTCAGCAAATATCAGAAAGCTGATATTACCTCTCATATGGCCATATTCTAAATGACACCGTCATTACTTCATCCTTCCAGTAATAGAAATCCCGTATTTGACCAATTCAAGTAATTAGATGAATATTACCATGGACATCAGTTAGCAAACTGGAGAAAAGTTTCAATGAGTTCGGTTTAGGCTAATATCAGGCTAAAGCATCAAGGAATACTTTACTATCAGGGTGTGAGGAGTAATGATTACTAACAAACGTTCCAACGCAAGAAGCAACAATGAGAGAAAATAGAGATACTGCATGCTGGGTGTGCATACTGTTGTCAGGCGTAGTCAATTGTGATGCCTTGTTTTCATACACTCTCATGTAATGAAGTACGGTGCTGCTTTTTGCTATGGGGCATGTGTCGACTTCTTACCTGAAATAAATTACTTTAGGGATGTCCCATACTGAATCTACAACTTCTTACATACGTAAGTATGCCTTAAATCCTTCATCGAATCACCTGGATCCAAAGACATGAGAAGAGGACAAAACTTGCTGGAATCATCAAAAAATAATCAAGCCCAGCTGACGCAACTGCATCTAGGCTCACCAAATCATCTACTGCTGTCGGGCGCGGCAACGGTGTTTGGTTCTTGGGGTCGGCATGTCGATATCCCGTCGTCGCCTCAAGCTCATCAAAGGCTTTATGCTGGGCCAGAGACGCTGGCCATCTCCAGATCCACGTGATGGCCGCTGTGAAGCCGGACTGATCATGTTGAATAACCTCAAGATCATCTAGCTCAAGATTTGAGCCACAACCGAGATAGAAATAAATAAAACTTATCTTGTTGCTGGATATGAAGTCTAGGGCTTCAAGAGATGAAGCCCTTGCTCTTGCCACCTTCACTTTAGCTGCTGGAGCTTGATCTTCAGTTCCTGCTCTATCTTTCTTAATCCTGAGATGAAGCCGTGTCTTCCCTTATTGCTCACACCACCTAGGATGAAGCAATATGTGCTTTGGTTCTTCCCGGTGCTTACAGTGCTAGCTTGATCGGTAGCTAATTACTTGAGTGTGTGAGAGAGAGAGGAAGAGAGACTGAGAGCAGCAGGAGCAGCCGTAGCTCACTCCTCCTCTAGATAGCTCTCTCATCCTTTTATTTATCTTAGCACTGCGCACTGGGGGAACCAGCACCGTTGGATCTTAATTTGATGTCCCCGATCAGGACACCTCAGGTAGGCACTGTAGCACCGACCTACTGTAGCAATTTTACTGTGTCTACAGTTTAGACTGTAGATCAAAATATCCAACATTCACTTGAGCTAGTTGATCCTATAAGTTCACAACAATGGCTGCTGGAAATTGAGCCCTCACAGCGAGCCACGCCACGGCCACTGTTCAAAGAATAGTACCACGCGCTTATCCGGCCGTCCGTCGCCGATCCAACGGTCCGCAGACAGGTGCGTGACGTTTTTGCAAAAAACACCCCTCACAAGTGAGGAAATAGCTCCGCGTCCCAACCTTCTCACTGAGAAGGACTAAAAAGCAAATTAGGAAAAATGCACGGACTTTTTTGTAAAACTCCCGCATAACCCTCCTCCCCTCTCTCTCCTCCCGCGCGCGGCCGCGCTCGCCGGCGCCGCCGACGCCTGCCGCCGCCGCCACGCACCACCCCGCCCACATCCGAGGCCACCGCGACCTCCGCCGTCGCCGCCTCCGCCTCTTGGCCGAGCACCGCGTGCCGGGGCGGCCGCACCGCGCGGGAATCGTCGCCACCGTGCCACGGTCCTCCGCCGCCGTTTCGCGGCCGCCGCGGCCACTCCGGCGACCAAATGGGGGCGGCGCCGCCGCCAACCACCGCCCCGCGACGAGGCGCATCCAGCGCGCCCGGGCGCGCGTGCTGGGCCGCCGCGGAGCGCCGCCGGCGCGACGGCCGCCGCCGCGGTATAGCCGCCCGTTGTGACGTCACCTCTGACGTCGCAACGCGACTGGGCTGGCCAGCTGGGTTCTTCATGGGCTGGGCCGCCCACCGCGCGCTGAGCTCGGCCCGAATTTTTTTTTCCCTTAATTTTTTTTCTTTCACATTTTTTTTTCCTTTTTTACCTTCACAAACAAACAACCACAAAAAAAACTAATAAATTTGCAAATATTTGAACCAAATTTGTAAAAGTTTATAACAAACATACCTAACTTTACAAATATTCACGAAATTTTTCCAAATCATTCCAACAGTATGAATTAACAGTACTACAACCAAATTTATTTCAACTTTAAAAATAATGTTTTTCAAACCTATATTTTCTACCCCATTTCAAATTTACAAAATAGAAAGAGCAATGTCTAACTTAATTAGTCCACAAAAAAATAACACAAACACAAATATTGAACCCTTCTTTTGGAAAACTTCCCACCCATTTTTCAAAATCTTTTCAAACAAACATTCACACAAATTCAAACAGATTTGTGAAAAATTCAACCAAATTTGTAAATGTTTGTTACGTACAATTCAAAAAACCATTTCCAAAGTACAAATTAACAATATTGCATAGTTTCTTATTTCCAACTTTATTTCAATTTTTAGAAATAGCGTTTTCTACTCTATATTTTCTACCCCATTTGAAATTTATACAACAAATAGTACTATTCAATTAAAATAATATTAAAAAAACCAAAAAAATAACTATGTTGAACTTATTTTCCAAACATATACAATTAGATCGAAACTTCCAAACAGATACAAATAAATAAAATAAAAAATCCAAATTAACTAAATTTCGGACAAAATCAGCTTCTAAATCCAAAAAAAATTCGAGATTTTTAAAATACAAAAAATAAATAAAAATACAACCTACTTATTGCATAAAAATAAAAAAATAAAAAAACATTCCCATGATAGTTAAAATTTAGAGTAAATAACCAACAAATTCCAATAGATTTCTACATTTTCCAAATTAGTCCTCCATTGGTAACAAATTTAGAGAACTTTTCAACAAAATATACGCCAAATCCCAGCAAAAAACGTCATTTTAAAATACAGCAGATGCAACGATCTTTTGATTAAATTTTGAAACCGAAACGAATTTTACCCACAAACTTTCTTTGCATCTCGACGAATTTCCAAATTTACACACTTAGAACATGCGAACATTTCTGAAAATTCAATTCTACCGCTATAACACGACAAACAAATTTTAATGTTTCAAAATTTGAACTATCTTTCAAATCTAACCATTTCACTAACGTAACAACAAATAAAATCAAAAGAACCTTTTCGTCACAACTAATTTTAAAATTCTACAAAAAAATTCAAACACAAACTCCCTTCGCATTTCCCAAATTTGAATTATACCACGCACCTGCTACATATAAATTTACATATTTCAGGCATTCAAATGCCTTTAAAAACAAATTTACATGACTTCCCAATTCGAACAACTTTCCACATCTAGACAACCTTTTAGCCGTACACTCTATTTCCATTTTCATAAATTTCCAAACATTCTAAAATTTTAAATGACCACATTTCCAAATTTAAATTTTACTCACACAAGCGCGGCATCGCCGCGCAAATTTACCTAGTAGACATCAATGTAGTACTCCATCGTGTGCAACTGATCAAGCTCCTGCTTTCAACGCTGACCATGGTGCCTGGCTGTCATGAGTTGCTACCATTCTTGCCTCTTCGGATGGCGTGCTACAGAGAAGAGATGACCGACGGCAGCGAAGTTGCCGCGCGTGTGGCGTGGTCTGTTGTGGGCCGATGGCATCAGACGCTTGTGCCCCCAATGGCAGAACACTCTGGAAGCTCTCGCTATTAGTGGTCGAATTGCTTCGTCAAGCTGCACGGGATCGCCAATAGCGTCCATAGAAGCGCCGTAATGCCGTAACCTCACACTCGTGGCGTGGTCGCTTGTGCCCTGATCCGATTGCTTCGCCAAGCTGCGCGAGATTGCCGATTGTGTCCATGGTTCCCGATGTGGCCGAGCGATGCCGCCGGCCGTCCGATCTTGCTTTTCTTGGTGCTAGCATTAGCAAAGATTGCCTGGAGAGCAATCGCACTCCTCCTGGCATGGCGATGGAGCGGTCTAAACATCCGCGGGGCGGCGTGCGTGACTCGGTGACTGCATGCGCCGGCGTGATCGTGCCAGTCTGCCAGATGCTCCAGGAAAATCTAGAAGCCGACGAACGTACGCCGGACGGCCAGAGAGGATCGTGATGAATCCGCCGTGTTTATCTAATCGATTTAATCGATTTGATAGCACGTACGTGACCAGAATCTCCAGATGCGTCGGAAACCGACAAATCTACGCCGGCAGGACAGGCGGCCTTTGCATTAACGCATACGTATATCCCTATATGCTCGTAGGAATCGTTTTCTCTATGTCTCCTTCTTCAATACGATTTTGACTCTACCGGCCCCTTCCAAATTAGCGTTATTTCTATATTCTAATCTAAACCGTTCCTTAATTGTTGGTTAATCTGGGCTGTTAATTGTTTGTTGTTTTAATTATACTAGTAGCTTTGCACGTGCACGCACGTCTCTACAAGACACATTTTATGATTCAAATTAATAGCAGTTTTAGTCATTACAAGACACATTTTATGATTCAGTTTAATAGCACTTTTTAGTTTTTATTACATACACAATAGAGAATATATATGTGGTATAGACGTGTGCTCTTAGTTGTTAATCTACGACCACGAGCACACCTGGCATGAAAAGCAAGGGGAACGCCGCATTACAAACGAACTGATGGCTGGCCATTATACCTCCGTAACCTCGTCATATTTAGGCTTCGGTATTGTTACACACACAAGTCAAAATTTGTGACTCATTTGATAAACTTTAAAGCCGTGAAGGATCATTGGAGTAAATCAACTTTTTAATGGAAATCAATGTTTAATACCAAGAGAACGATCCTTTACAAGAAATTTGAACAGGCCCTCATGCGCAGGTCAAAATGTGCTCATGCAACACACCATAACACAAAGCTTTAGCACCAAGAATTGCGAAATCATGAGGTACCCCTTTCATTTAACAAAAAATAATATCTGACCACATTGGCTTATACTGTATCATATATTAAGTCCTGAAGTGTAGCTCGATATATAAGCTTGTCCGTAAGCAAGGAAACCAATTCAATAATAACTTCACTGGCGGATTTTAAGACAACATTGTGCAAGACATGATTTGAAAGTATATTGGGCATGGAGAAGCATGGTCAGCTTCTCTGCTGCCAGAATGAATCTTTTTTTTCAAAAACATGACTGTATGTCTATGAAAAGACAATGCTCGAGCTATCCTGCAACATACTGTATGACTGGAATAGCCAGAGTATCGTCGACTTCAACATCTACATTCAGTTTGGTCCAACACGGACAAGAATACGCACCAGTCGGCTTGGCAAACGATGTGAAGATGAAACAAAATATATCTGTCATCTGCATGAGTTAAAGAGATGACTGAATAGAAAACAAGCAAAGTCAATTTGGCGAGACCAAACTTGTGGTGACTGGGAAACATATCACAAAATTCATAGAACACTCTTAAATATGCGCTAATCATCAAGGAAAAAAGTACAGACAATAATATCACTAACAAATTGATCATCCCAATACATTGTAATTCTTTGAGGTTGCTTCATTATCCACATGTAATCTAATCATATTATGAGGCAAAAAGGCTACAGATAGAGGAATTAAACACGGTTGGTGCACATGTCCGATTAGTACAGCAATAGGATTTCTAATCTTAGTCCGCTAGAGTTAGCTACTAAACATCACTGTTATTGAACCAGAGAAACAAAGAAAGAAATGCTCTGTACGGCCCTTTGGCTACATACAGATTCCCAGCATGCATGATTGTGCTAGTTAATAATAATTGATCAATTGCAAATAGAAGTAATTTGTATGTTGGTTGTTAAAGAAACTACTCAAGGCGTACCTGCTCGGGCGTCTAAAGCTGTCGGCTGCTCGTGGACGGGGGCATGTAGGATGGGAATAACGCTGTGTTCTGCAAAACCGAATAGGCAGCGAGGCTGGCGGAGGCGGGGAATGGGGCGGCGTGATTGGCGCATTCCGGATGATGCAGCGCGCTGGTGGCCACCAACGCGCACGCCGACGCGATCGAGGATGTTGCAGGCTGCGGCCGTGCAGCCGGGGAGCCGCATCGCCCCTGGCGTAGGGGTGGGTCCTGCAAGCGCTCAGATCCGGCCGGCTCGACGGCACGCAACCATCTCTTCTCCTGGTTGCTCGCCGGTGCGGACTGCCGCCTTGCCCCGGCGTTGCACGTGCAAAGGCTGCAGGCCAGGCACGCAGAGTTGAGGTCAGGGCTGCGTGTTGACGCGGAGCTGGAGTAGTAGGTAGCGGGTGCAGAAGGTCCATGCGGCGACGCGTCGGGAGATTACTGAGTTTCGTGGCGCCGTCGAGCTTCGTGGCGTCGCTGCCGATGGTCAGCGGATTTTGTCGATGCAGGCCGTGCCGCCGGCAGAGCTTCTATGTGCAGCAGCGACCGGGGCGACGCTCGGATCTAAGCAGCGATGGCAGGACGGCCGCGACGAAGACCGTGCCTGGATGGGGAATAGACGGTTCATGTTTCGGGAGAGCGGGTTGTTTCTTTTAGCCGTGGCAGATTCTTGTAATTACAGTCAAAACGAAAAGATGTGTTGAGTGGCAATTTGGTTGTATTATGTGATTTGGTGGGAGGGTAAAACGGGAAAAATCGGACAATGTTGAGTTGTCAAACATTGGGACGATCTGGACTGTTTGATCGGAAATTGAACGGTCTAGATTTAAAATCCCAACAAGTACAAGTTTGCTCTTTTAATAGTAGTATAGATAATAGATTACTGATCTCAAAGCAGTCTTTGTGCTGCAGGCCAAGGCTGAGAGGTATGAATCTTCTGAGCTCTTCTTCTCAGCCAAGATGGAAGACCATAGCAGTGTGAGCGAGCACGTGGTTAAAATGTCTGGCTACGTTCAACGCCTGAATTCTCTGGAATGCAAGGTTCCTGATAAGCTGGCGATTGATAGGGTGCTGCAATCGTTGCCTCCTAGCTTCAAAGGCTTTGTCATGAACTATAACATGCAGGGCATGGCTAAGTCCCTGTCTGAGGTGTTCGTGATGCTCAAGACTGCTGAGGTGGAAATCAAGAAGGAGCACATGCTGTTGATGGTCAACAAGACCGTCGATTTTAAGAAATCTGGCGGCAAGGGAAGGAAGAACTGAAGCCCAAGAAGGATGGCAAACACGTTGCCAAATCCAAGGCTAACAAACCTGGTCCCAAACCTGGCGTGGAATGCTTCTACTGCAAGGGAGATGGTCACTGGAAGCGCAACTGCCCCAAGTACCTAGAAGACAAGAAGGCCGGCAAGATTGTCGGAAGAGAGAAAGGTATATTTGATATACATGTTATAGATGTTTACCTTACTAGCGCTCGGAGTAATGCATGGGTATTTGATACCGGTTCTGTTGCTCATATTTGTAACTCAGGTGGAGTTGCGGAATAAACGGCGCCTGGCGAAGGACGAGGTGACGATGCGCGTCGGCAATGGATCAAAAGTTGACGTGGTGGCCGTCGGCACGCTCCCTCTACATCTACCATCGGGATTAGTTTTGGTTTTGAATAAATGTTATTTTGTACCAGCTTTGAGTGTAAACATTATCAGTGGATCTTGCTTGTTGCAAGATGGATATTCGTTCAATTCAGTATCAAATGGTTGTACTATTTCGATGAATGATATCTTTTATGTTAATGCTCCTGAGAGTAATGGTTTATTCTTGTTGAATCTCGATAGTAGTACTCACATCCATAACGTAGATGCCAAGAGGATTAGACTTAGTAATGATACCGCCATGTATATGTGGCATTGCCGTCTCGGTCATATTGGTATAAAGCGCATGAAGAAACTCCATTCTGATGGACTTTTGGAGTCACTAGATTTTGGATCTCTTGACACTTGCGAACCATGCCTTATGGGCAAAATGACCAAGACACCGTTCAACGGTTTTATGGAACGGGCGTCGGACTTATTGGGAGTTATACATACAGATGTGTGCGGTCCAATGAGCGTGTCGACACGCAATGGTTATCGTTATTTTGTAACCTTCACTGATGATTTGAGTAGATACGGGTATATCTATTTAATGAAACACAAGTCTGAAACGTTTGAAAAGTTGAATTTCAGAGTGAGGTTGAAAATCAACTCAACAAGAAAATCAAGCACCTTCGATCCGATCGTGGTGGCGAATATTTGAGTTTTGAGTTTGGCACACATCTGAAGGCCTGTGGAATCGTACACAGCTTACGCCTGCTGGAACACCGCAACGCAACGGTGTGTCCGAGCGACGTAATCGTACTTTATTAGATAGCGTGCGGTCTATGATGTCTCTTACCGACTTGCCCGTATCGTTTTGGGGATATGCGTTAGAAACAGCCGCATTCATTTTAAATAGGGCTCCATCCAAATCCGTAGCAACGACACCGTATGAGATATGGCATGGCAAGAAACCTAAGTTGTCGTTCCTGAAGGTTTGGGGTTGTGAGGCGTACGTTAAGAAACTACAGCCCGACAAACTCGAACCGAAATCGGAGAAGGTCGTCTTTGTAGGATATCCGCGGGAAACCATAGGATATACCTTCTACAATCAAGCCGAGGGCAAAACGTTTGTCGCGAAGAACGGCACCTTTCTCGAGAAAGAGTTTCTCGCTAAAGGAGTAAGTGGGAGGAAAATAGACCTCGACGAGATAGTTGATCCTGAACTCGAAATTCCGAGTGGCGCAACGGAAACTGTTCCTGAACCGTCCTCCATAACAGATGGAGTGGGAGAAAATGTCGAGGAAGCTATTTACCTCGTAGGTCTGGAAGAACCCGTACCCCTCCTGAGTGGTACGCAATCTTGTTTGCACCGTCATGTTAATTGAACAAGACGAACCTACGAGTTACAAAGAGGCGATGGAAGGACCCGAGTCCGAGAAATGGCTTAAGGCCATGAAATCCGAAATAGGATCCATGTATGACAACAAAGTATGGACTTTGATGGAGATTCCCGAAGGGCGCAAGGCCGTCGAGAATAAATGGATCTTTAAGAAAAAGACTGATGCTGACGGTAACGTGACCGTCTATAAAGCTCGACTTGTCGCAAAAGGTTTCCGACAAATTCATGGAATTGACTACGATGAAACGTTTTCACCGGTAGCGATGCTAAGTCTATTCGGGTTTTGCTAGCAGCAGCTGCATATCATGATTATGAGATATGGCAGATGGATGTCAAAACAGCGTTCCTAAATGGAAACATTGAGGAAGAGTTGTATATGGTACAACCGGAAGGTTTTGTCGATCCAGAGAATGCTGGCAAGTATGCAAACTTCAGCGTTCCATTTATGGACTGAAGCAAGCATCTCGGAGCTGGAATCTTCGCTTTGATGAGGTGATCAAAGGTTTTGGATTTGTCCAAAATGCGGAAGAGACCTGCATTTATAAGAAAATGAGTGGGAGCTCAGTTGCATTCCTAGTTCTATATGTGGATGATATATTACTAATTGGGATAGTGTGGAACTTCTGAATAGCGTGAAAATATTTAAACAGTAAATTTTCGATGAAGGACTTAGGAGAAGCTGCATACGTATTAGGCATTAAAATCTATCGTGATAGATCAAGGCGCCTATTAGCGTTAAGTCAAAGTACTTACCTTGATAAGATATTGAAGAAGTTCGATATGCATAAGGAAAGAAAGGTCATTTGCCGGTTGTCAAGGGTAAGACATTGAGCCAGGCTCATGATAAGGCTGCCGTAAACAGCACTCGCTATGCTTCAGCCATAGGATCGATCATGTATGCCATGTTAAGTACTCGACCCGATGTAGCATTGGCTCTTAGTTTGACGAGCCGATTCCAAAGTAATCCTGAAAGGATCATTGGACAGTTGTTAAGAACATTCTTAAATATCTTAACGGACCAAGGAAATGTTTCTGGTTTATGGAGGCTGTGAAGGAGAACTTGGCGTAACAGGTTACGTTGATGCAAGTTTCTGCACAGATCCAGATGACTCGAAATCTCAAACAGGATATGTGTTTACGGTGAACGGAGGCACTGTGAGCTGGAGAAGTGGGAAGCAACCCATAGTAGCCCAATCTACAATGGAATCGGAGTATATTGCTGCTGCGGATGCCGCAAATGAAGCTGTTTGGCTAAGGAAGTTCGTCATCGAGCTCGGAGTGTTCCCAAGCGCGCAAGACCCTGTGAACCTCTACTGCGACAACATAGGCGTCATTGCCAACGTGAAGGAACCAAGGTCTCACTCAACCGCCAAACATATTCTCCGACGCTTCCATGTGATAAGACAGTATGTCAAGGAAGGCGATGTAAAGATTTGCAAAATACATATGGATCTGAATGTTGCAGATCCGCTGACGAAACCTCTTCCACGAGACAAGCATGATAAACACCAAGATGCTATAGGTGTTAGGCTTTTACCAAGTTGTAAACTAGATTAAATTGTACTCTAGTGCAAGTGGGAGACTGTTGGAGATATGCCCTAGAGGCAATTAATAAAGATGTTTTATTTGTCATATCTCAATTGTTCATAATATGTTTTGTACCATGCTATAACTGTATTAAGCGGAAACATTAATGCACGTGTGGTATGTAAACAATCAGGTCCCTAGTAGCCTCTTAACTAGTCCATTGGGAAACCGATGATCAAGGTTTCCTGATCATGGACATTTATGTTAATTGACAATGGAGTCATGTCATTAGGTGAATGATGTGATGGACACACACCCAAGATATATAGAAACGTAGTGTTCATAATTTTGACCGAGAGATCATATCTAATCGGTACTTCTGGAAGGTGCTTTGATTGCATCAAACATCATGTCTTATTTAGCGTGACAATAAAGGTGTCCCTTTCGGGTATCCGAAGGAAGTGGGAGAGGCGAGTGATCAAGAGCGGATTTGCCAATCCACATAGCAGGATAGATACTCTGGGCCCACTCGGTGAGATTACATCAATGAGCTTGCAAGCATGTGACTAGGTCACTTGGGATGTAATATCACAGACGAGTAAAGATAGAATTGTCAAGTGACGAGATCAAGCTCGGTAATCGTGATACCGGAGAACGAGTCTCGGACAATCTAAGTATCGTCAGGCAAAAGGTTGAAACTGGACGTCTAAGGTTCAAACGATAAAAAGACATTCGTGGATGCACAGGGACTGTCACGGTTATCCAGCCACCGTTGATAGTCATTGATCGGAGAACATTTCTCAATCATGTCTGGAGTGATCCCGAACCGTAGGGTGGCACACTTAAGGATAGACGACGGTTTTATAAAGATTGGATATTAGGAGAAACTTTAGGAGAACACCGGAAGTGTTCCGGGACATGTCCGATGATGGTCGGAGGGCAACAGAATAAGTTTTGGAGCTCGAATAAATTAAATAATATGTATTTAATATTAATTAGTGTAATTAATGATTAAATATATTTTTATTTAATTAAATTCGAATTTTAAAGGCATTTACACCTAATTGGGCCTTAAGGGCCTGTTAGGGAAACACCCCAAAAAGGAAAAGGAAAAAAAAGGGGGAGAGGGGCCAGCCGGCCTAGGTGGGCCACATGGGGCCCACCTAGGGCCGGCGCACCACCATGGTGCGGCTGGCCATGTGCGAATTGTCCCACATGGCCAGGCCAGCAAAGATGGCTGCCCTCCCTCTCCTTTAAATAGGGGTGCACCCTTGCCTTGAGATTCATCCCTCCTTCTCCTTCTCTCCTACCTTGAGCGTGGTTCTATTTCTGGAGCTGCGTACGAGGAGAGAAGCTTCTCCACCATACGCACACCGCCGTGCTGCTGGGTTCAAGTCTTCGCTTCCGCTGCTTCGCTGGATCTAGAGCTCGGAGGTCGTCAACAACTCCGTACGTGTGTAGAGCTACGAGGTGCTACACGGGTGTCCTTGGAAGTACGTCTTCTTCCACTACACGACCTTGAGGTCAGCGTCGTCGGCTTCATCAACAATGCTTGTGCGGAAGCGTAATCCCTGCTTTTCGGTCTACAAGGGTATGTACATCGATCTCCTCAGTTACGGTATATCTACATAGAAATAGATCTTGGCTAGATTTTGGTTATCGTTGCTAGGAATTTTTTTGTTTTCTGCCTACGATTCCCTCCATATATATCATCACCATTAGGGCGGGTAGGCTTCGTCCGGTGATCTGCCTCACCTTTGAAATATGTGTCTTTCTTTTTTAAGGGATGCTTGTTAGGAAGAAATCGACGATGCCCCGAATACACATTCTTGTTACCTAAATATATACTTTCAGTCTCACCTAAACAGTGCGTGCATGCATTATAACCCTTGTTTGACTGTCCTGAAATGTTACTAAGAGCAGACCAATCATTGATGGTTACAAACAACAACGCTCGTAGGTCAAATTTGTCCTGTTTGTGCTCATCCCACACACGTACACCTTCTTCACGCCACAACTGTAAAAGTTTTTCAACCAATGGCCTCAGGTACACATCAATGTCGTTGCCGGGTTGCTTCGGGCCTTGGATGAGCACTGGCATCATAATGAACTTCCGCTTCATGCACAACCAAGGAGGAAGGTTATAGATACATAGAGTCATAGGCCAGGTGCTATGACTGGAGCTCTGGTCCCCCAAAGGATTAAAGCCATCTGCACTTAGACCAAACTTTAAGTTCCTTGCGTCACATGCAAAGGTCGGGAAGTCTCTGTCGATTTTTCTCCACTGCGACCCATCAGCGGGGTGTCTCAGCATCATGTCTTTCTTACGCTTTTCTTTGTGCCATCGCAACAACTTGGCATGCTCTTTGTTTTGAAACAAACGTTTCAACCGTGGTATTATAGGAGCATACCATATCACCTTGGCAGGAACCCTCTTCCTGGGGCGCGGCTCGCCCTCAACATCAACAGGGTCATCTCACCTGATCTTATATCGCAATGCACCGCATACCGGGTATGCATTCAAATTCTCATACTCCCCACCGCGGTAGAGGATGCAGTCTTGTATCTTCTGCACCTCTAATCCTAGAGGGCAGACAACCTTCTTTGCTTCGTACGTACTGGGGGGCAATACGTTATCACTTGGAAGCATCTTCTTTAATATTTTCAGTAATTTTTCAAATCCCTTGTCAGATAGACCATTATCTGCCTTCCATTGCAGCAATTCCAGTGTGGTACCCAGCTTTTTCTGGCCATCTTCGCAATTTGGGTACAACAATTTTTTGTTATCCTCTAACATGCGCTCCAACTTCAACCTCTCGTTTTCACTTCCGCAGTTTATCTGTACATCAAGAATGGCCCGACGAAGATCATCATCGGGCTTATCAACAATGGCCTCTTCTTCAGCTTTGTCTTCCCCCATTGTAGTACCACCGTGTTCAGGGAACATAGGATAGTTGTCATGATCCTCTTCTTCTTCATTGTCTTCCATTATAACCCCTCTTTTTCTGTGCTTGGTCCAACAATTATACCCGAACATGAAACCGGACTGCAACAGGTGGACGTGAAGGGGTTTTTAGGTAGAGTAATCCTTCATATTCTTACAGATACTACATGGACAAGAAATAAAACCATTCGGCGGCTTGTTTGTCTCAGCCACACGGAGAAAATTATGCATGCCATTAACGAACTCGGGACTACGTCCGTCACCGTACATCCATTGCCGGCTCATCTGCATTATATAAATATATCAAAAACCATTACACTACATCATGAATATATAATAGTGACCAAATTAATTAATACAAGTTCATCACATTAAAACCAAAGTAGAGTAGTGACCAAATGTAGTACATAGTTCACATAAAACATACATTGAAACTAACATACAACTATCTAATGCATTTAAATGCAACAACAAATGCGATCAAAATCGCAACTAAGGTAACTATTGATCCAACAGCATAATGATACCAAGCCTCTTTATTAATTGCATATTTTCTAATCTTTCTAATCTTCAAGCGCATTGCATCCATCTTGATCTTGTGATCATCGACGACATCCGCAAGATGTAACTCCAATGTCATCATTTTTTCCGGTTCTTTTCAATTTTTCTTTCAATTCATTATTTTCTTTTTCAATTAGATTTAACTTCTCGACAAAAGGGTCGATTGGAATTTCCGGTTCACATACCTCCTAGATAAAAATATCTATGTCAAGTGTTGGTCGGCATAATTGTCATATAAACACGAAATGAAACAAATATTTATAAAAGATAATATACCACATCCGAATCATAGACCGGGCAAGGGCCGACGGGGACTGATATCAAAACCATGGCACTATAAATATAACAAACAATCATACAAGTAAGAAAATTATACAAGTAATAACTATGCATCTAAATCATACAAGTAAGATTTTTTTTTAAATAATAGATAAAAACAAGAGGCTCACCAAGGTGGTGCCGGTGACGGGACGGCGAGGGCGATCGACGGCGGTCAGGGCGGGGATGGGACGACACTAAAAACCACAAATCATACTTTAATTTGATCTCAAATTGCATATAGAACTAAAAAAAACTCCCTAACTAGCTAGCTTAGGCATTTCATCAAACACCTACCTAGCATTAGAAATATGAAATGAGCTAAACTAGCAATGAAATGAGCTAAACAAGCAATGCCGGATGAAGGATAAAGTTGCTAACCCATGGATAGATGGGGCGCCGCCAATCTTGACAAATGGTGGAAAAAAATGGGGATGAAATCGAGCTCGGGAGAGGAAACAGAGGAGAAAATAGAGATGAAACTCAAGCAAGAAAATGGAGATGGCCGGCTCGGGGTGGAAGATTGTATAGGGAACCCATTAGTCCCGGTTCGTATCACGAACCGGTACTAATCTTTAGTACCGGTTCGTGATACGAACCGGTACTAAAGGGTCTCGCGCTGGCCCCACGCTGCGGCTGCCTGCCGCGAACCATTTAGTCCTGGTTAGTAATACCAACCAGGACTAAAGGTCCCGTTCGAACCGGGACTGGAGCTCGCCGTCGCCCTGGCCGTTCGAACCGGGACTAATGCTCCCATTAGTCCCGGTTCCAACATTGACCGGGATGAAAACTCCGAATGGAAGCCCTGTTTTCTACTAGTGTCCTCCGTCTCCGCCGTGGTGGGGGAGGAGCTTGCCGGAGCAAGGCTGAGCCCCCTCCTGGTGAGCTCGCCCACCCCGTACCATCTTCTCCCCTCCCGGTGGCATGTGCACACAAGGTGCTTGGTGAAATGCCTATGTAATTTTTTTTTCAAATTTAGTGTGTTTGTGCTGTGAAAATGAATGTGGTGGTGGTGGTGTGATGCGATCGACGTTTGTCGATGAATTTGCAGGTACCCCGAGAGGCCCTTGAGATTGCCAGAACGTTGATTAACTTCCGTTTCGGCAAATTCGGGAACTCCATATGTTCTATTTTTAGCAAAGGTCATGCCGAAATTTCTCGTGAATTTTGGCATGACTTTTGCTAAAAATAAAACATATTTGAGTGCCCGGATTTTCCTCGACGGAAGTTAATGGGCATTCCGGCAAATTTGGTGTTGGTGGATGTGATTTTGTGGTTGTGATGATATTGTGTTTGTTGCCGGCCGGAGATGCCGACCGGGGTTTGAAATGGCCCTTGGTGTCTATTTCTGAAATGTATGCAGGTACCCCATGAGGCCCTTGAGATTGCCGGAACGTTGATTAATTTTCGTTCCGGCAAATTCGGGTACTCCATATGTCCTATTTTTAGCAATGGTCATGCCGAATTTTTTCGTGAATTTTGGCATGACTTTTGCTAAAAATAGAACATATTAATTTGAGTGCCAGGAGTTGTCGAGACGGAAGTTAATCGACATTCCGGCAAACTTGGACTCACGGGGTACCTTAGTACTTAATAAAGTGAATTTTTATTATATTTGTTGTACTAACTTCGACTTTTCTCGTTAGTACGAATATGGCTAACAACAACGAGGCCGGGGGTTCTTAGAAAGGAGGCGAGGATCCGATTGAGTCGATGCAGGCGTCCATCAAAAATGACGTGACAAAGACGTTTGACTCCCTCTTTCCTAACATCTGTGAGTTCGTCGAGACTTGGATGAAGGGAGGCAAACAAGGGCCTCCCCCCATGATCGGCTATGGCTACGGGAACTCGATCAGCAATGTGACGCCTATTGTGCAAAACCATGATACGTCAGAAGATGCGCTGGTGAAGAAGCCTAAGAGGGTACACTAGTACAGAAAAGCTATTCTGTGGCGCACCATTTTTCTATTCTGTGGCGCATGGGTGGTGCGCCACAGAATAGTCGCCACTAAATAAGCTATTCTGTGGCGCACCACCCGGTGCGCCACAGAATAGTGGCTATTCTATGGCGCACCAGCTATTCTGTGGCGCACCCCATTCACCATGCGCCACAGAATAGGGTGCGCCACAGAATAGTTCTGGGTGCGCCACAGAATTACTGTGCCGTATTGTACCCGTATATTACCAGAATACAAATACCAGTAACCAGAATACAAATACCAGTATAATACCAGAATACATGTATATTTCATATTTACACAGATATATACAAACACATTACTAATATATGTCTCATCACAAGTTGATACAAAAGTGCCGAAGTTTTACACAAGTGTTGAGATATATACAAAAGTTAATCGATCGTTGCACACGTTACAAATGAAGTGTTCACCGCCTACACTAGGATCGAATAGATTACATCTCGGCGTTGACGGTGAGCAAAAGCGGGAGCACGACGATCTCATGTAGCGAGCGGTGCGAGCGGCGCCGGGAATGGTTTGCCGTCTTTCTTCGTCATCCACGCCCTGTTGTCCTTCTGCAACTTTAGGCGTTCTTCGATTTCTCTCTGATGCAACCCTGTAGATGGAGATAGATATAAGTGGATAAAATAGAGTATGTATGTGTGCATGTGTAAGGTTTTCTTTTATAATACATCCTATCTACCTCGTCGGGAGCAATGGAAGGTCCCCCCTGTTGTGATAACATTTCCGACGATGACTTCCGATAACTTGGTCTTGATGCATTGGAAATCTTTTCTAAGATCCATATCGGACTTGCGTCTGTCATATTCGACCCATGTTTGTAAAGCAGATGGCAAACCACATTGCGCTCCATCTCGGATAATCATGTTAATATGACGGAGGGCGTAGAAGGCATCCATCTCGCTGCCCGACTGCTCCTTGAGGCAAGAGAACTCGGTGATATGCTTGAACCGGCGCAACTTATTATCAATTAATTGTGGTTGCGCGGTGCTTTCGAAGACGCCTCCCTTTTGGTGGTAGCCGTGAAGAGCTTGATTGAGGACAGCAATTATGTTGGCATACCTTTTCGTAGTACTACTACCTGAGTCAAAATAAGTGGCATGGTAATGGCTCGGGTGTAGGATGATGAGGACGCAGTACTTGTCCCTGCTCAACACAATTTAAATGAGATGATGATCAGAAACATGCATGCATTGAACTCGGAAAGGCACAAGATACGGCGGCGAGCGGATGTGTACTTACTCGGGAAAGAAAGGCACAAGAAGGCAATTCTTTTGCTGGTCGTGGACACATATCCTCATGCACATACATCACCACATCCACATCCACATCGAGGGAGAGAGGAACTACCTCGGGTAGGGAAGGGAGGCTCGGGTCCGAGATCGGCGTGGTGGAGGTGCTCCTCGTGGTGCTGCAATAAATTAACAAAACCAATAAATTAACATTTTTTTCATCTCAACTAACAGCAACCAGCACTAAAACCTATCTTCACTCATGTTAACACATAGCATTTCTAGGCCTTCCCATTTGATTAAATCTTGAAAATTTGGGAAATGCACCTTTATAGATCTCATCTACTCCATCTCATCTTCCTTATCAAATCAAGTTTGAAAGGATTTGAAATAGTTTGCTTAATTATCCATGATGGTTTTGGGAGCTAATCAAACCAGTGACCATTAGTGAAATAATCAAAATAGATCTACAAAGTGGGCAGCAACACAAACCAGTGAGTAAACCCTTGATGTCCACACCTATATCCTATGTTTCTAATGAAATCTCTATGCAATTATAAAATCAGTGGACTATCCTTTATATCAAACACAAGCAACACTACAAGCACAAGCAACACTACAGGCAGCAAGTAATCCAGTGCTTCACAAATGCACAAGCTAATTATCATGTCCAGCAAGTATCATAATGCATTAGTTACAGTTAGTTAATTACGACTAGTACTACTACTACTACCAATACTACCACCACCAACCCCACATTGATGTACCACCAAGCTCCTCCTCCTGATAAGCCACCATCACCACACAGCCACCAGTCATGTAGCAGCAGCAGCAGCACATTAGGTGTGATGTTTAGCCAGAATGATACTACTACAAATCTACAATGTAACAACAGGCAGCATTCGCTGGTGTTTAGCCAGAATGATACTACTACAAATCTACAATGTAACAACAGGCACCATAGCAATTAACATAGTGGCAGTAGCAATTTTTTTACAAGAAAAGCAACTAGAGCAAGCAACTAGAGCATTAGCAACTATGCAGCAAGCAACTAGAGCAAGCAAGCAACATAGTGGCAGTAGCAAGCAACAAAAAAAGTACCAATAGCACTAGCACTAACCTAGCACTAGCACTAACAGCAAGCAACTATGCACTAACCTAGCACTAGCAACTATGCACTAACCTAGCACTAACAGCAAGCAACTATACACATGAGACTAAAAATGCAAGCACACACAAGCATGCTCAACAACTAGAACACTAAAAATGCAAGCACACACAAGCATGCTCAACAACTAGAACACTAAAAATGCAGTGGATGTTTTGCAAGCACCTAGAACCTAGAACACTAAAACATCTACTGCATTTTTCCATATAACAACATATATCAAGCACCTAGCACTAACCTAAACATCTACTGCATGCACTAACATTTTCATCTGACCAAGAACACCATGCTCTCAGTGAGAACAGATTTTTGCTTCAGACCATGAGCAGCATGGCTATAAAAAAAGATCGTTAACAATTTTTCCCCAAAATCCAGGGAAAAGAAGAAGTTTGCATCCAAAAAGAGCAAGCATCGTGTACACTTTTGGTTTCTAGAGGTGTTAAGATGTCCCAACCATGAACATAATGGACACAAAATAGACCATGAACAAATTTTTCCTCCTGATCCAGGGAGAAGAGGAAGAACTGATCCGAAAATCACCTCAATCCACATCCCTATACATGAACCATCTTGCATCCCCGTCCCCATTCATCAAGATCCATGAAATTTAGCAAACAAATAAGTGAGGGGTGGAAAGGTTGCAGCTCGTGCTTGCACCGATTAACGAAGAGAACAAATCTTTGTGAGAAAATGCACTTCACAATACAGTCAAGTAAAAAATGCACTTCACATTTCATTTACCACCACATGAACACAAACTTGTGTCGAACACGTTGAGTGCAGGCTCGGGCGGGGAGGGAGGAGGGAGAGAGGGGGGAAGCATACCTCGGGGAGGGGGAGGGAGGGGAGGTCGAGGACGGCCGTGACTCGGGCGGAGCGCAGGGGAGGTCGCCGGGCGCGCCGCGGGCGACGACGGAAGAGGGAGCGGCGTGGGCGACGACGGCGCAGGGGAGGTCGCCGGGCACGGTGTGTGCGCGGCTCGGACAGGGGCGGCCGGGGCAGGGGACGCACGGCGGCGCAGGGATTGGCGCGGCGCCGCAGGGATGGACGCGGTGGCGCGAGCTTGTGGCGGCGTCGGGCGCAGGGAAGGTCGCCGGCGTCGGGCGCGGGAGTGTTCGGACACTTAGCGAAATTTTGGGGAAATTGGGGAAGGAAGAGGCAGCGCGGGGAGGGCCCACATGTAAGTGGAGGCAAAGGAAATTCTGTGGCGCATCCTGTTTGGAATGCGCCACAGAATACGCGTATTCTGTGGCGCATGCACCCTGGTGCGCCACAGAATAATCTTATTCTGTGGCGCATGGGCATGGCTGCGCCACAGAATAAGCTTATTCTGTGGCGCATGGGAATGGCTGCGCCACAGAATAAAGCCCAAAGTGACTGACCCTTGCGTGGGTGTGGGGCCCGCTCCTATTCTGTGGCGCATGGGCATAGCTGCGCCACAGAATAAGCTTATTCTGTGGCGCACCAATAAGTAATGCGCCACAGAATAACCTTATTCTGTGGCGCATCTTTATAGGTGCGCCACAGAAGCTTATTCTGTGGCGCACGGCTATAAGGTGCGCCACAGAATAAGCTTCCATAGAATTGGCTTTTCCTACTAGTGGTACGGAAAAGAAATAAGAAACGTGCCTTGGATGACTCGAAGACACAACAGTCCCTGTTTGTGGACAGGATATCCATCGACAACTGGCATGAGACGCATCACTTGGGTGAATCGATCCTGCCGGACAAGTTGGTGGAAAAGTTGACTGGGGATCTGTTGGAGCTACATGATGTTGTTCTTCTTGCGGAGACGAATCTGCTCAATGAAGAAGATCCAACATACCCGGTTTTTATTGCAAAGGTACCAAAGGGCTTGGGCTTTGTCACTGAAGCAGAACACGGAGACCCGCTCTTCGTGAGAATTGATGACATCTCCAGAGTGTTCCATATGCACCCGCTCCACCCATCGATGGTCCGCCTTGTTGCGCTCAAGACGGCGCACCAGGTCAAAATGGATGATACCCAGGACCTCGTGATAGTTGCCCCTACTATATGCAAGAGTCGTTCCTGAACAACTCTAGGGGTAAGGCAAGCGCGACGCAGTACCTCACAGATCTCTTCCTCGCGAATACTTCCAACTGCAGCTTTCTCCTGCCTTACTTTCCCGAGTAAGTCAGTCCTAACCGCCATAACATGCTTCCGTAGATTTCCATCGTTAAATTTGCATCTACAATGGTGAATTTTAGGATGATGCATGGTCTCTTTGAACTTTTTTGCGCAGAAACAAACACGACACCCTCATCTTGTTGGAGATGGAAGAGTCGTGTGTCGTGTATCTCGACAACGGGGATCGTTATGACAAGAAGACTACTAGGGACTACACCTACACCAAGGTTGTTCTGAATGATGCTCTCAACGGCCACAGCTTAAAGGGCGACCGGATAAAAAAAGAAAAAAGGATTATGAAGGAAAGTTTCAGTTCTCCCACGGAACGTACTTCCCCTGCATCAAGCAGGATTCAAACAGTAGGATGGAGGCATGGTACCTCATCTATCAAATGCGATGGTTCCTAAGGTATCAACAACGACACCAATTTATAGGTGATATCAACAAATGGTGCCAGACACTGAAGGACGCCACTGATGCTGATATCAGAGATGAGTTCCGTCGCATCCAGAAGATGATCGCGTGAATCATCATCCATGATGTCCTAGAGGACGACGGGGAGTTCCACTTCGGCCTTAACCCACCACCTAACACCGAGATAGAAAGGCGCATAAGACTGTCGGGTGATGACAGGCTATTCCACTCGTTAGAGGGTGGTCTCCCGTTCCCGCCGATGACGAAGAGAAGCTGAGCAACAATCAGTGTTCGTAAACTATACCCCTAAATTAACTTGCCTAGCTCTAATTTCGAAAGTCGTTGAACTTGTGTGATCGATGCTATACATTCAGGGTTATGAATCGTGTATGCTTAGTTAATTATGTTGCTTTTAATTATTGCAGACATGTTCCAATTCATTCTTCTTTATAGTTTTGTATTCTCTAGAATGTCGATGATTAAAATGTTGTGACACCGTGTGATCCAGGGGTGGGGCTAGCGAGTCTTGTGATATGCACGAGTACACACATCTCGTGCATCCTACTTGGCTCACTGGCTCCATCCCTGAAGCCTGTGTGTCGCTTCTAAGTATGAGGCATCTTCTTGTTTATAGTTTTGTATTCTCTAGAATGCCGATGATTAAAATATTGTGACACACCGTGATCCAGTGGCGGGGCTAGCGAGCCTTGTGATATGCACGAGTACACACATCTCGTTCATCCTACTTGGCTCACTGGCTCCGTCACTGAAGCCTGTGTGTCACTTCTAAGTATGAGGCATCATTCTTGTTTATAGTTTTGTATTCTCTAGAATGCCGATGATTAAAATGTTGTGACACAGTGTGATCCAGGGGCGGGGGCTAGGGTCTTGTGTACACACATCTTTTTCCTTATAACTCTTTTTTTTTGCCTAATACTTTTATCTGTGTCTTGTGTACACAGAGATGAAGAAGTGGTACGTGGTGTATGAAGGTAGGGTTCCAGGAGTCTATGACCAGTGGGAAGACTGTCTGAAGCAAGTAAACAAGTTCAAGGGCAACAACTAAAAGGGCTACAAGAGTAAAGCGGAGGCGGAAGCTAGGTACTTGAACCACCTGCTTGCGGAAGAGAGGAAGAACCGGATGAAGTCCAACTTCATCGTGATCCCCTTGCTCATCGTCATTGCCATTCTCTTCTATGTGACTGTGGTTTAGATGACACTACTTGCTTTAGAAACTTTACGAGCTAAATTAGCAACTTTCGAGATGTATTAACCAACTATTATTCCTGTATGACACATTTGGCCACTTGTCTAATTATTCGGTTTGTAATGCAAATGTGATGAACAAACTATTTAATTTGGTAATTTATCTATTTGTACTTCAGAATCATGTATTTGTATTCTTTCTGCTACGTGTACCTTTATATATTGCTGATATATATACTTATATATATACTGCTGGAATTCAATTTCCAGAAAAAAAATACCACTGGCGAACTGGTATCTATACCGCTGGCGAACACGTCTTTACACCGAAACAGGACAGCTGGCGGCCGGAGCAGCTACCTCTGGCGGGCGCGGTTCGTCGCCAACGCTGCTAGAACCTACCGCTGGCGGACAGAGCTTTGTTCGCCAGCGGTAAGTTTTCCTACCTCTGGCGGGCGCCAGCTTCGCAAGTGGTATGCATTACCACTGGCCAGGCTGTACTGGCGGACGCTTGTTCGCCAGCGGTAACCAAAAAGCATCCACCAGCAGTAGCCTTTTCCCTACTAGTGTAAAGGACCAAGAGAAATGAAGAACCAATTGTTGTTGTACATATCAGTAGGTCCTTTAGACCAACACTCGAATTGACAGGGCTAAGAGTTTCAATCATTGGCACATGGATAAAACAAATATGTTTACCAACAACTATCGACGAGAAAAGTAGGCTCCTAACATGTCGAATTTAAACATACCATACTAGTTTGAACATCCTCTTGCAGAACGCCAAACTTCCTATTCATGCACCCGGGATAGTTACAATCCTCACACTGATACATTTTGCTGCATATTATACATATAACAATATTAGGAGAGTACATTAAACATAAAGTAGTCTAAACATGAACTCGAATATGATAAGTTGCATATTATACATGAACTGCTACAGTAAGTCTAGACATCATATAAAATAAGTCCAAACATCAACATAAAACAATAGTCTAATAAAGAAACATAAACAGCAGTCCACGGGTCCCTAGTGGTTGTCGCTAGTGACCCGATCCCAGAACATCGGGTCCTTCGGTTAATCGGTATCCTCGCTGCCCCACGGCTGACCCGAAGGAGTGCAGAACGGAGGCACACAGTGCAGCCTATCCCACTCGACCCAGTGCCTAGGGTCTGTGTAGTGGTAATCATCGGGGTTGGGCGGCTGCTGCTGCACCTGCTGCTCCTCCTCCTCCTCATCAGAAAAGCAGATCTCCTGCTGCTGCTGCTCAGAGTTAGACTCCCAGTCCTCCTCCAATTCCCCCTGCGGTTCCTCCTGCGGCTCCTCCTGCCAGATCCCATGCGAATGACGTCCTACTCAGAAGGACCGGCGCCGTGGGAAGAACCAGCATCGTGGGAAGGACCAGCGCCGAACTGCTGGTACGACAGCAAGTCCGACTCGTCCTGCATGAGACGCCTCACTAACGGGTCGTCGTGGGGGCTGACGTTGCGCCGTGTGATCTGCGCCGCAGCCAACTGGTGCTCCCTCTGCATGGCCATGTTCACCTGTGTGATCCCAGGCGGCATGTAGTCATCTACAAAGTGGCGACCCGCAGGGTAGTTGAGATGCTCATAGGAGCGCGCCGCCTCCTCCGGGGTATCGAACTGCCCAGCCCATTGCTTTCTCCCGTTTATATGGATATGACACCCATAGATGTTCCGCTTAAGTTTCGACCTATAGTACGCCCTCACACCCTTAAACGGACCCATTCAGTGGAAACTAAAACATGTTAAGAAGATATTCATTAGAAGTATAACAATCTAAAACAACTAAATCTAGTAATCTAAATAGAACTATAACAATCTAACATTATAAATCTAAACAACTAAAAATCATCTAAATATAGTGTGACAATCTAAAACAACTAAATCTAACAATCTAAATAGAAATCTAACAATCTAAATAGAAATATAACAATCTAACACAAATAATAGATCTCCTAAAAATCTAAAAACAACTAGAAATGACCTAAACATAAATATGACAATCTAAAACAACTAAATCTACACTTACACTACCTCAACACAAGCTACACTAAATCTACACTTAAAAACTACACTAAAGCTACACTGAAAAACTACACTAAAGATACACTAAAACTACACTAAATCTACACTAAAGCTACTCTAAATCTACACTAAATTTACACTAAAACTATAAAAAAACTAAAATGACACTGACGGTACGAGGTGGGCGGCGTCGACGCAGGCGGCGTCGATGCGGGCGGGGACGACGGCGTCGACGGAGGCGGGGACGGGGCGAGGTCGAGGCGGGCAGGGACGCGGTGGGGGAGGAGCGGTGCGATGTGGTTTTGGGGAGAGGGTGAGGGAGAGAGAGAGAAGGAGGGGCAGTGGTTATTTTTAGAGTGATTTTTTTGTATTTTATTAAAGTGAATTTTTTTAGAGTGTATTTTTGTAGAGTGAATTCTTTAACAGTGAATTTTTTAGGTGAATTTTTGTAGAATGAATTCTTTTAGAGTGAATTCTTGTAGAGTGAATTTTTGTAGAGTGTATTTTTCTAGAATGTATTTTTGTAGAGTGAATTATTTTAGAGTGAATTTTTGTAGAGTAAATTCTTGTAGAGTGAATTCTTGCAGAGTGAATTCTTTTAGATTGAATTTTTTTAGAGTGAATTCTTTTAGAGTGAATTATTTTAGAGTGAATTTTTGTAGAGTGTATTTTTGTAGAGTGAATTTTTGTAGAGTGTATTTTTGTAGAGTGAATTCTTTTAGAGTGAATTCTTGTGGAGTGAATTTTTGTAGAGTGAATTTTTGTTGAGTAAATTCTTTTAGAGTGATTTTTTTAAGAGTGAATTATTTTAGAGTGAATTCTTTTAGAGTGAATTTTTGTAGAGTGAATTCTATCGGTGTTTTTTGTTGATGTCAACAAGTTTACTAAGCGTCACGTCCAACAATTATTTATCGGCGTGCCAATACGTCCCACACCCGTGATTAAACGGGGCTCGCGTGGCGACCCGGGGCCAGACTATTACCGGCGTGCGATCCACATCCCAAGCCAGTAAGCACTTCCAAATCACTGGCGTGCTTTTGACATTACACGCCAGTACTATATTTTACCGTGGCACGATTATTGGGACCACAAATCACCGGCGTGGCTCTAAGGATGGCACGCCAGTGATTCCAACATAGCACTGGCGTGGGCATTTTCTCACGCCGGTGATTAGCTGCGGAATTTGGTCCCAGCAGATCATCGTCGTGGGTTTAGGGTGGCCCGCCGGTGATTAGGAGTCAGCTAATGTTTCCTTGTAATGATTATAGCATAGAATGCTACTTATCCTATATTGACTTGTATTTTGGGTTCCCATAAATCCCCAAGATTAGGTGGGATCATAGCTCCCTTATTGTATATCCATCTTTTGTTTCAACATGATCAGTTATGTAGGATCTAAAACCCGCTTGATTAACATTAGTAGTCGGATCACTAGCAACTTTCTTCAAGACAAACATTACATTATAAAGATTAAGTAGAAAATCAGTAGTTATTATATCACTAAGCATTTTAATTTCCTCTACTTGTGTGCAATTTTTTCATTTTATGTTTCATCCTTTGCGTATTTTTTCTATAATTTGTATTTATATCTCTAACAATAGAAGTTTCTTTTCTTGGATACTCTCTCAAACTCCTGATATGAGTTCAAAATTATTCATAAATGTGATTTTATCATGGCATCTTTCATAGAGCAATTATTTGTCTTAACATAGAGTTCTAATAAGATATTTTCTTGACAAGACAAGAAAAGTCATTATCCATTTTCTTAATTCTCGAACGAGTGTAGGAGGATGCATGGTCTACACTTCCTTGGCTGGGGATCAGGCTTCCTCAACTGCACCACTTAGTTTTTTTTACCAAATCATTTAAGTGCTCTTTTAGTTGATCAGATTTTAGCTCTCTTTTAGTTTTACCTAGATTTTCAAATAAACACACTAAAACAAAGCTCAGATAATCTGGACTTGATAAAGAGAAATTGCCATATGTTAAGGTATCAAGGTAGATCTTGACCAAGTATTTAATCAATTATATAAATTTTCAGAATATAAGTCTCAACATTCATATTAGGACACATTTTATTAACCTCGTTCATCCTTAATGACTCCCCGGGGTGATGCATACATGTAGATACTTCATGTTACTAGAAATCGACTTATCAGTTCCTGAACTAACAAACTTCCAATGAAACAAATCAAATGGGAAAAAAGGTTTTTTGGATGTAATATGGAACAATGGTTTATCTAGGAGCATGGGCGCCGCACTTAACAAGCACATGTACATCCACAAACAATGATCTATTCAAAGATCTGATCCTATGATAAAAGTTACCCACTGATTGTGATTTATAATGATAAAAGTTTCTTGTTCGGTTGTAGTTTTGTCAAAGATCTGATTTGTGATATTCTTGGAAATTATTGAATACATGTAATTCATGCATAATTAAATAACTTTAGTGGTAGATACAATTTGTGGGAGCAACAGCAAATCTATGGACCACCACACAAGTTCTTATTATTTCGCATGTCATATTATTATGCGACATCTCAAGATTTCTTGTGAAACCGTGACAAATAATGGCTCCAATCACGTTAATAAGAAATCCTATGGTCCTTTAATCCGGCCACTCTTCGTATGGTAGGAATATAGTACACGGTACATATTTTACTATTAGTTGATACTATTCCAAAACATAAAATGTTTTGGTATACTAAAATAGCCTACCAAAACACTATATATTTTGGAACGGAGGTGGTGTTTTCCTTTTATGTAAAACATAAGGAGCTCGCACTAGTACAGAACGATAAATCGGAAACGGGCCAAAACCCCCATCGGAAACGGAGAAACGGTCTGTGTCCCCGCCCCCGCTGCTGATGTGAAGGCCTCATCGGGAACGGAGGTCAAAAACCGTTGCCAATGAGGCCTGATTTTGGCAACGGTGGGCAACATATCTCCGTTTCCGATGTGTCGGAACATCAGTAACGAAGCTTTTGTTTTTACTCATTTGCATTGAGGTTTCTTAATAAGCCTACAACAGGAATACAGTTGCCACTTGACATTTAAAATCTCACAGCACAAGCACAAAAATGTTAGCAAATCCATTCATAACGTATATAATAATGTCACCATTACATAGCATCAAAATATGATGAGTTACACATGCCTTGCTAAACCTATTATTCTCATGCCTCCCTAAACTTAACTTTTATGTTAGTCCACTCTTCTCCACTCCATCTTCTTCCTCAGTTCGCTCGTCCGTTTCGAAACCCCGAAAACAGTCTTTGAGCTAGCAAAAGACTCGAGTAGTGGTTTAATGCTTCTCCAAACCATATCTGCAGCTTAATTGCTATACACACCCGGAAGACAGTGGTGAAAGCAACTACATAGATGACAAAACTGAAAAACAAGAAACCACATCGAGCTCGCAAGCCTCCGTAGCGTATTAATTTAGCCAAATTCTTTATACCGATGCTTGCTCCATCTTGGACAGTGTCGCCAAAATAATTCACAATCTAATATAAAACCCATAGAACATTTCATGAGTTGCTAATACAAATCACAAATCAAAACTGAGCATAATTGATCGAAATAATTCACAATCTAATATAAAACCAATAGAACATTACAGGAGTTCCTAATACAATCACAAATCAAAACAGAGAACAATTGATAAACATAGGACATGTGAGGAACTACAAGTTCATGAGCTGAGCGATTTATACCTCATCTTTTCTTCTCCGTCGACGGCAGCCTCGCATCTCTGGGCACCTCCTCCACCGCGCCAGCAGATCCCGAGGAGGAATCATCGATTTGCTCGACGAGTTTACCGGCCTCGCCTCCCGACCTCCTCATCGACGGCCGCCACAACGGCAAGGGTTAGGGAGCCGCCACACCGGGTGAAGAGAGAGGATGAGAGGGCCGCTGCACCGGGTTCCAGATGCGGAGTGAAGGGGGAGAATGAGAGGGCAAGGGTGGGCGGCGCGGCCACACCTGGTTCCAGATGCGGAGTGAAGGGAAGAATGATATGGTAAGGGTTATTCTAGGTCATGTAGTCTTTTATACTTGCGCAACATTATCGGAAACGTTAAGTATATATAACCGTTTCCTTTGTGGTTACGCCAATGTATACTTTTATACTGATTTTCGTAGCTGCTTAATTACAAAACTAAATCATTATACTGATTTTCGTTGCTGCATACAACCCTACTACATTATACTTTTTCATCTTTGCGCACGAGTTCACACCTACTACACTCTACTGATTTTCATTGCTGTATACAAGTTCACAACTACTACATTCTACTGATTTCCATAGCTGTATACGAACCTATTACATTCTACTGATTTCCATAGCTGCATACGAACCTACTACATTCTACTGATTTCAATAGCTGCATATGAACCTACCACATTCTACTGATTTCCATAGCTGCATACAAGTTCACACCTAACAACAGCCCACAGACACACAAAAACATTTAACTGAGCTATTTTTGTTCCTTTCTGCCGCTCCTTTCGCACAGCAACAACATGGTCAGCTTTAGTCGAAGTGTTTGTTGGACTCCATGCCAAACAAGCTAGAGCAGCTGCAGTGTGCGGCTTCATCTCCATCTTCGCCTTCCTGACAATCACTGCTACATTTTCCAGCTCTACAGCTTCCACTTCAACGCCACTAGCAAGCAGCATCTCAACATATTCTTCAATCCAAAAAAAAAATCACAGCTCCCAGAATACTCTTCGCCCCTCCCCTGTCAAATGGAAAATCGAATCCAGATCCAAATCAACATCACACATAGAATAGAAATCAATCAAATCTGGTCGAAGTGTCAAACTAACCTGTAATTTGGACACTTGAAGTAGATTCGGCCTGGGTTCAGATCCGAACGCGACACTCGACGAATCGCGTTTCTACAACGGCAACAAACGCAATTCATAAGCGGCAGATCTGACCCGGCGCTGACGGGGCAAGAGGAGGACACCATCGATTTCCGATCGCCGATGAGCTCTTGCTCTTGGCCATGGAGGACACGATGCGGAGTAGAAACAAGTTGGAACAGAGGAACTAGGACGAACCAACAGTCTTTTATAATACCTAAGATAGGCCTAAAAAAGAATTTTATATACCCAACCTCGCCAACCGTTGTATATAAATGTCCGATGCCATTGAAGGGCATATCGCACACGGAGAGACAGTAACCTCCGTTACCACTATATTGACAACGGTTAAAAATTCACGACGTTACTATGAATGACGGGACGCGGGCCAGCTTGCCTGGCGGGCGGCTTTTCTCACGCGAAAAGCTTGATTTTCCGTCGCCTAACTCCTGCCGTTTCCATAGAGGAGTATCCGATGTGTCGTTCTGTACTCGTGTCGGATTCACTAAAATATTTAAAAGTCTGAAGATAAACTAAAAATCATATTTAAAAGTAAAAAAACTAAATTTCTCTTGTGATGGTAAATAAAGATAATTTCTTTGAATGTGTGCACCTTTGTTGAAAACTACACTATATTTTGTGCTACACAAAATCACTAGAATATATCTCTAAGTACAAATTAAAACATTCAATTTTGATCTTTGGATTTTTTTATGTAGGTCAGTGATGAAATCATAATTAGATGAAACTTCATACTACCTTGGCTCTGTCCACAAATATAAAATGTGTTGGTGGGCTAAGGTGTACTTATATATTTTGTTTCGGAATATTTTGAAGTGAAAATATGAAGTTTTGAATTTATGAAAAATTAGGCTCGTGTAGATTTGGAGTCTTGGAATGGAGTTGGTGTTTTCCTTTTCTGTAGAAAATACAGAGCTCAAATTCCAGTGAGCTCGACACTTTCAAAAATAAAAATCATATTTAAAAAATCAAGAAAATAACTAAATTTCTCTTGTGCATATACATAAAGATAATTTCTATGGATGTGTACAATTTCGTTGAAAATTACATTGTATTTTGTGCTACACAAAATCACTATAATATAGCTCTAAGTATAAATTAAAACATTCGATTTTGATCTTCATATTTGTCTTTGGTATGTCAGCGATGAAAACATAATTAGACAAAACTTCATACTACCTCCGCTATGTCCCCAAATATAATTTTTTTTGGTGGGCAAAAACAGCCCACCAAAACGTATTATATTTTTCGACATAGGTGTGCTTATATATTTTGTTTTACCCAAGAAAAAACTTATATATTTTGTTTCAGAATATTTTGAAGTGAAAATATGAAGTTTTTGAATTTCTGAAAAATCAGGCACGTGTAGCTCGGGCTTCCTTTGGAGTTTTGGAAACTAACCCAAATATAAAAGCCAAATAGTAAAATGTGTATACTGTAGTGTATGTGTATTATACACGGTGTATCTACTTATGTGCATTTCGCGATGGTCTGTGCTCTGTATTCTTCCCACTAATACGGATCTAAGTAGAAACCTCAGGATTAATATAGCCAATTAGTTCTTCTTCCCCGCAAATGGCCTCCACCTCGACCGGCGGCGCCTCGAGGACGCCGGCGCCAGAGCAGTACGAGCCCAAGAACATCCTCATCACCGGCGCGGCGGAGTTCATCGCGTCTCACATCGCCAACCGCCTCCGCGACCACTCGTCCTACTGCATCCTCGCCCTCGACAAGCTCGACTACTGTGCCAGCCTCAACAACCTCGTGCCCGCCCTCGCCTCCCCCAATTTCCGCTTCGTCCCACTACCGGAATCTGGATCTTTGCCGTGCGGCCATTCTACACGGCAAAGGCCTTGCGGAACACGGCAAAGGTTTTGCCGTGCTCAGCTGCACGGCAAAGACCACACGGCGTAATACACATCGGTAAAGGTTCTTTGCCGTGATCCTTCCCAAAACAGCACGGCACAGCCCCTTTGCCGTGCGCTAGTTGTTTGCCGTGCGCCGTTGTGTCCGAAGTCGTGGTCAACCCTATCCTCGAGGATTTGCCGTGCGCCAAAATTTTGCCGTGCGCTTTTCAGAAAACAGCACGGCAAATCTTCGGACTCTGCCGTGTGCTCGCCCAGAACAAGCACGGCAAAATGTTGGACTCTGCCGTGAGCTTTTCAGGAAACAGCACGGCAACGCTTCGAACTATGCCGTGTGCTTTTGAGCAAACCGCACGGCAAATCCCCGTTGCCCAGCACCTTTACCTCGCCCCTTTGTCGTGTGCCATGGTTAGATGCACACGGCAAAGAGACCATATGGTCTTACTCAAATGCCAGGTTGCACAGGTGGTGGCCACGTGTGGCCTTTGCCGTGTGCATCCGCACGGCACAGGTCTTTGCCGTGTGCCTTGTCACGGCAAAGTGACCATATGGCCCAGATTTGTACTGTTTTTGCAAAAATCCCTGCATTTTACAGATAAAACACACAATAATTCACAGATGATAATTTTGACACAAATATGACTAAATAGTGCTCCATAACATATATAAACAAGACTCAAACTCCTCCATAAGACTCAAACATGGCACAAACATAGTTCAAACTCCACAAACATGAACTCAACATAGTTCAAACTCCACATAGCTCAAACATAGTCTCAAACACCACATAGGCATCATATTCAACATAGCATCCACATGAACTCCGCGACGATGGACGGATGGCGAAGATGGACGTCATTGTTGATCCTCCTATAAGTTCATACAAAAATCATGAGCTTGACAACTAAAATAGCTAAGTGTCAATGTCATGTCCATCATTAAACTAACAAAGTGGAAATGACTAATTTGACAACTAAAATATCTAAATGTCAATGTCATGGGCATAGTTAAACTAACTAAGTGGAAATGACAAGTTTGACAACTAAAATAGCTAAGTGTCAATGTCATGTGCATCATTAAACTAACAAGGTGGAAATGGCAAGTTTGACAACTAAAATACCTAAGTGTCAATGGCATAAGCATAGTTCAACTAACTAAGTGGAAATGACAAGTTTGACAACTAAAATACCTAAGTGTCAATGGCATAAGCATAGTTCAACTAACTAAGTGGAAATGACAAGTTTGATTGGCTATGTCGATCTAAGTGAGACATGAAGTAAGTTTTCGAACGAGAGTGGTAGCAAGTTGAAATGGTAACTAACCTCTACTGGCCTTCCGGCGGCGGAGTAGGATCGTCCTACATGTTTGCAAAAAAATGATGAGTTCGACTAATGGGTAAAATTTGACAAGTTCAACTAACTAAATTTTGACAAGTTCAACTAAAGTGGCAATTGCATGGCAAGCTAAATTATGAGTCATGCGAGCATACCCACGGGAGCCTCCGGACAACGCTAGGGTTGGAGATACGGGGCTGCCCCTCCGGATTGTCCTGGCCACCAAGCGGCGGCGCCATCGAGTGAGATCCACCCGCCGATCCTGGATTCTCCTAGAACATGAAAAAAGTCTCGCATTACACAAGTAATTTAGTTATAACAATAAGATGGATAGAATGACAAGTTTGAGAACATACCCATGGGAACATCGGTGGAGGCGGTGGAGGGAACATTCCCATGGCAACAGTCCCGTCCCCAGGAGCAAGGCGCTGCATCGTGCCATACATCCACTCCATCATCTGCCTCTGATGCTCCTGCTGCTGCCTGCAATACTCATGATGCTTCTCCCGCTGCTGCCGCATCTGCTCGTCCTGCCGCCGGATCTGCTCCTGCTGCTGCTCATAGAGTACCTGCTTTTGCCGGAGCTCGTCGACAACTAACCTCTATTGGCCTTCCAGCTGCTCGTCCTATCCCGCCCGAGTACATGTAGATCGAGTCGTGTCCCACGTTCTACCCCGACCCGAGACGGAATTTCGACAGCACCTCCCCGCTGTTCTTCAGAATACACGTCTCGAGCTTGTCAAGCCGAGAGGGTGTGCATCCGAAGAACAACGGGGAGGTGCTGCCGAAATTCCGTCTCAGGAAGGGGTAGAACATGGAACACGACCCGATCTACACATACTCGGACTGTCCAACAGGACAACCCGGAAGTGTTACGGTTATAAATATGCAAAGATGGACAATCCTGCATATTTATAAATTTGTAACCCTTCCGGATGGGATCTGACTCAGGTTACGCGACTCGACTGACCCGGTGATCTAGACCAAAATAAACCTATGCAGCAAGAGAGGCGAAAGATGTATACCCTAGAAGCGTGGTCGATCACCGCTGAAGGTCGGGGACGCTCTCCGCAGGGGGGATGGAACAGGGGCACCGAGGCGGCCCTCCTCAGGTGGAGAAGCCCCGTAAACTACGACATCTGAAAAACCACAAAAACAACATATATATAAGAACAAATGTACAACATCTAAATATTCATGGTACTACAATAAGCATTACAACTTGCAAATTCTACTACAATTTAGACTACAATTTTACAACTAGCAAATTCTACTACAATTTTACAACTAGCAAATTCTACTACAAATGCAAATACAAAAATTGTAGTAGAATGCTACTACTACAAATTCATCTCAAATGTAATGCTTCATGCTCCTAGGTAGAACACCAAAACTTTTATGAAAAATTTAAACTAATTACCACAGCTAGACACACACCATATTTGTAAACCACACCTAGAACAATTACCACAGCTAGAACAATTACCACTAGAATCATAACCAATCAATTAAACTAAACCTAGCCTAACACATAATTAGTACCAATTTATTTCCTACAGGGAACAAATTTAAAATGCATGCTTTGATAAGTCATATGGCATAAGTTATGCCTATTTCAGTGTGTTTTTCACAGAGACTAGCTAATGAACTAGCTAATGACCAATGTACTCATGATTGCGCTTTTGCAGGAACTAGCTAATGAATTTCACAGAGACACGAGCATAGGGGATTTCTTCCGAGCAGAGCACACACACTAGAGGGTGGCGGAGGGCAGCAGACGTGGGAGGCAGTGGAGGATCCAATGCTGCTGGTGCCGGGGCTCGTGCGGGGCACCGTGAGGACGACGACGTCGCCTCTGCTCCAGCTGCTCCGGCGTGCCTTACCGAGAGGTGGAGGGAGAGGACCAGGAGGTGGCGACGGCGCCGGTCCTGATCCGGTGGAGCAGAGGACGTGCTCCTCCGGGGCGTGCTCGTTCCGGCGGAGGAGGACGAGTGGCGGTGGGGAGTTCGCTGCGGCCGAGGCACCGGCGGTGGGCCAGCGCTGTGGGCGGCGGGCCGGCGGCGCTGCGTCGGCGGGGGAGGAGCTGGGTCGTGCGTGGATGGATGGGTGGTCCGGGTGGTGGCGCCGCTGGTGACGGCGGCGAGGGTGGGTGGAGGCGCTGGCGACGGCGGCGTGGATGGGTGGTGGAGCTGCGTCGGCGTGGATGGATGGGTGGTCCGGGTGGATGCGGCGATGCGCGGCGCGTGGCGAGGTCGATTTCAGGAAACTGAGCACCGGTCGATTTGGGGAAATTTCGGACCGTGTCCTAACCTCCCGTCTTTTCCGTGATCCATTCTTTGCCGTGTACAAAACTTTCGGAACACGGCAAAGAATTGACATATTTCCCCGCGCTCTGAAATTCAGTCTTTGTCGTGCGCCCTAAGTGGCAGCACACAGCACAGAACATGTTTGCCGTGTGCCTTTCTGTCAGCTGCACGGCAAAGCATGGCTCACATTTTTTTTCATATGCTTTCTTTGTTAAGCCTTCTAGCATATTAATTTACTTCACTTAATTATATTTATTTATACTATATATATAAACCCTCCGGTGCGGGCCGCATGCATCGACACCCCGAAAAAGTATACCGAATGTGCAGGGCGTCGTCTACCCCGGACCCAGGGCGTCGTCTACCAAAACTTGCAACGATCGTGATGCAGTAACGCAGCGACACCAGATGAACACAAGATTCCATCAGTCTTTGCCGTGCGCCCTAAGTGGCAGCACAGGGCACACAACACACTTGTATACATATGGTATGGCACAACCTAGGTTTGACTTTTTTCCATCGGGTGTAGGGTTTCGCCGTAGCGGGGTCCGGAGCGTCGGAATCACACCAAAACTTGCATGGGTCCCTAATATATGTATACGAGTGTGTTGGTAGGTTGTGGGAACCAAGATACGGCTCCGAGGTGCGACCCCCTTCACCGACCCCTCTTACTCCGTAGTAAGTTCCGACACTTAGAGGTGAAAACTCCCGTGTCGGGTGCCGGGCACGGAATCATGCGATGAACCACATGAAATGTTGGTTCCCCATGGTCCCATGTACCAACCTAACACAACCAAGCAAAAAAGTTCACGCGTCTACCCCCTGTCGGCGCCGGTCAAAGGGGTAGATCAACAGGTTTGACTTTTTTCCAGCGGGTGTAGGGTTTCGCCGTAGCGGGGTCCGGAGCGTCGGAATCACACCAAAACTTGCATGGGTCCCTAATATATGTATACGAGTGTGTTGGTAGGTTGTGGGAACCAAGATACGGCTCCGAGGTGCGACCCCCTTCATCGACCCCTCTTACTCCGTAGTAAGTTCCGACACTTAGAGGTGAAAACTCCCGTGTCGGGTGCCGGGCACGGAATCATGCGACGAACCACATGAAATGTTGGTTCCCCATGGTCCCATGTACCAACCTAACACAACCAAGCAAAAAAGTTCACGCGTCTACCCCCTCTCGGCGCCGGTCAAAGGGGTAGATCGACAGGTTTGACTTTTTTCCAGCGGGTGTAGGGTTTCGCCGTAGCGGGGTCCGGAGCGTCAGAATCACACCAAAACTTGCATGGGTCCCTAATATATGTATAAGAGTGTGTTGGTAGGTTGTGGGAACCAAGATACGGCTCCGAGGTGCGACCCCCTTCACCGAAAACACACGGTTAGCCCGTCATACTGCCCCCGGTTCCCCCAAAACGGGAGTTTTCAGCTATAAGTCAAGAAACTTACTAGAGAGAGAGTGCGGTCCGTGAAGACGGTCACACACCGGAGCAAAATCTTGGACATTTACAACACCCAACACACTTGTACATACATGTTATGGCAAAACCTAGGTTTGGGTGGGTTTTCGACGCTCCGGGGCTCCGATTCGGCGAAACCCTAGATCCGCTGGAAAAACCCTAACGTTTTCGTCTACCACCTTGAACGGCGTCGAAAAGGGGTAGGCCAGTGTAATTTTTTCCTTGGTTGTGTTAGGTGAAGTAAATGAACGTAGTAGAAGCTTAACAAAGAAAATAAACAAAGGAAGCATGTCGAAATATAAATGCAAACATGGTTTGCCGTGTGCATATGAAAAGGCACACGGCAAAGATGGGCTGTGCCGTGTAGGCGCTTGTAGGCGCACGGCAAAGATGTGCTGTGCCGTGAAGGAAACATCAGGCACACGGCAAAGAATATATGTGCCGTGTGCTTTTCATCTGCACACGGTATATTTTTTCCCGCCAATTTATTTATAGCGCGGGAAATTTGTTTAGATATTCCCGCGAAATATTTTGGGAGGGCGACAAATTTGCGGATCGTAGTCAACGATTTTGCCGTGCTATTCCAGGAAAGATCACGGCAAATATATCTTTGCCGTGATGCATATCTTTGCCGTGCGTTTTTTTATGTGTTTTGCCGTGCTGTTTTCTTTGCCGTGTGCTCTGGTACTTCTGTGCCGTGCCTCTCTTGTTTGCCGTGATCTTACTTTTTCCCGCACGGCAGAGATGTCTTTGCCGTGTTCCGAGAATCTACGGCGCACGGCATAGGCTGGTCCGCACGGCAAATTCGAATTTTCCGGTAGTGTCCACGGTGACGTCGCCTCCGCCGACCTCATCCTCCACCTTTTGTCCTCCTCCTCGGCGAGCACATCTACACCATCATGCACTTCGCCGCGCAGACCCACGTGGACAACTCATTCGGCAACTCCTTGGAGTAGTCATGTTTGATTATTATTTGATTCTAGCTAGGTCCGCGTATCTCTTTAATTCTAGTTTCAATATCATTATCATGCTTGATTATTATTTGATAGAATTCTATTCTCGTAAAGTGCATGAGGCAGGAACAGGGGACTAATTTATGTGCATATTACGTTTGCGAGTTCATTCACATGACGACCAGTGAGCGGCGCAGACATGTAAGACAAATTGAAGTATGCAAACACTATTCACAATTTTATTTTATTACCATCAATTGTGTTGAGTTTCATTCATAATTTTTTTAATGATGATTTGATATATATACACACAACTCATATATTTATATTGATCTCCTTCTTTAAAGATGGAAATGATGCGGGAAAAGCTCCTACCAAAGAACCGCCTACGACCAATTCAAGAGGAATTGGCAATATTTTTTGCTTACGGAGGTCATACCTGAAACCGGAGAATACCATTGCCGCTAATGCCTACATGTAATTTAATGATCTTCATGTAATTAAATAGATATATATATATCAAATTATCAAATTATATATATGTATGCTCGTAAGAGAAATTATATTATATATGCATCAACGTGTACACATGTAGTAGCGTAGAATATGTGTATATGAAAACTTGTTTGAAATGAAAAAGAATTGAATGGAAAACACAAAATGAAAAGGAAAACAAAAAATGAAAAATAATAGAATGGAAAATACAAAATGATTTTTTTTAATGAAAGACACAAAATCTTTAGTCCCGGTTGGTTTCTCCAGCCCCAGCGCTCGACCGCAGCCATGTGGAGCGCGTTTAGTCCCGGTTTGTGGCCAACCGGCGTTTAGTCCCGATTTCGTAGTACCGGTTGGATAACCGGGACTAGAGCCCATTCCCAACCGATACTAGAGGTCCTTTTCCTACTAGTGAGTTCACCAAGAACAACATCATCGGCACCCACGTCCTCCTCGAGGCCTGTCACCGCGCCGGCCCAGGCGCCGTCCGCCGCTTCGTCCACGTTAGCACCGACGAGGTCTATGGTGAGACGGAGAAGGACGCCGCGTGGGGAACCACGAGGCTACCTCTACTGCGAGGATGTAGCCGAGGCGTTCGACATTGTGCTCCACCAGGGCGAGGTTGGAAGCGTCTACAACATCGGCACCACCAGGGAGCGCCGTGTTGCCACATATGTGGACTGTTCGGCCTCAACCCCGCCGAGGCAATCCGGATGGTCAGCGACCGGCCGTTCAACGACCACAGGTACTTCATCGAGGACCAGAAGCTCAAGGCGCTGGGGTAGTCAGAGCGCACGCCGTGGGAAGAGGGGATCAAGAAGACAGCGGACTGGTAGATCAAACACGGCAATGACTGGTGGGGCGATGTGTCCGGCGCGCTGTTGCCGCACCCGAGGATGCTCACGCCGCAGCCCGCAGCAAAGCTTGGACTCCGCCTCCATGACCAACTTTGACTTCACATATAGTCGATTCAGTCCATTTAACAAGGTATGTGCTTAAGACTTGTTACATCCTTGTATTCCTATTATCAACAATTCCAGTTCAGTTATAGCTAAATAGCACTCATCATGTATATGATTCATGAAGGGAATATGTAGGAAAGCGCCACCCACTTTGCATTTAGAAAGGCAGATAGATATATGCGCAGTATCTGAGTTACACAGGATCGAGTAGCATCATCACAATTCATACTAGATACAGATACATTGCGTTGGTGGTGCCAAGCCTTTGTTTTATGGAATAAAAGTTTATTGTGCATGTATAGGAACACACACATCCATGGGAAGTTCTAGTAATTTTATATAATTTCACATTTATATAGCTTCAATCTTACTTGAAGGAACATGACGGATATAGTTGCATGAAGATCCGTCAATCACCTTCCAACTGCAATACATATAAGAGTAGTACGTAAAGCGTTAAAAACTTAAAATACAGAGAAACATGGTTAGATAAGAAAAATGCATCTCGCTGAGGGAGCATGGAAACATTCTTCTTTGTGTGAACTAGCTAGTATGCAAATCCATTCAAAGGGTTGAGCAGATAGTCATCAAATTTGAAATTGGGGCACTAAATCGATAATCCTACCCTGCCAAATTGACTTCGGTACACTATTTGTTGTTGGAGAAACAGATACAAAAGCAACACAGATTGGTACTGCACTACTAGTAACTGGAGTTCTGTTATTTTTCCTGTTTCTACTATATATAGTCTTAGGAGTAGGAAATTGTATATCATTTTAGCAACTAATTATCTCCTCTGTAGAATTTTTCTATCATTATGTACCCATTTGAAGACGTCAAGGTCGAATTTCAATGAACAGAAGAATATTTTACCTGTATTGAAAGCTTTTCGGTCTTCCTGCTGCTGGGAGTAGTACTGAGGCTGCTGCATGATGTTGAACTGCAGGAAGGTTCTTGGGTCGTAATGGATCATATTTTGCTCATACTCACTTGACGTCGAAGCCGCCCCCATCATGTTCAATGTCTGCTGCTGTCCCCTTTCATTCTCAGCAACCTGCATTTATTAGTTAATGACTTAGTTTCAGTAAGTCCTATACAGTTTAGATCGGTTATGTAGAGGCCACATGCATTCTCTGCTTCGGTAATGAAGAGATGCTACTTACTTTGTTCCTCAAGTACAAGTTGTCATTCTCCAGCTCCATTTCCTGCAAAGGACTCATCTTGTAACTTAAATCTTTTGATGTCAAACAAAAAATGAAGAAGGAAAGGATGCTACTGTTTTGCTGTATTACCCTTCTCTGCATGTACTCAATTTCAGCACACAGCAATTCGTTCTGCAGGTAATTTAAAGCTCAGTAGTTAGAAAAACTAAATAGTTATTTTCAACCCAATAAACCATGTATGTGCTTGTAGGAAACTGAACCTTTCTTGCCCTAATCTTTCCTAGGCCTTTGTCCAGTCTTCCCTCCAGCTGCTTTAGGTCTCTATGACTCATTGTGGCCATAGAATCGCCTATTAGGGTCCTAAAGCATCAATGAACGTACGAGTTAATTTAGAAAACTAAATAAAACTTCTTTCATGATTTTAAGTGCCTAAATGCTAAATTGAGAAAATATTCAACCTGTTGGAGTTCTGCAAGTTGGTTATCTGCTGCCTCAGCTTGGCAGACTCCTGCTGGTAGTGCTGCAAATTATAATTTGAGTTCATTTAGGAATATATTCAGATATTTGTGCTGGTGGGATAACTATTAAATATTCGATTTCTCATTTCCCAACTTGCTTAATATTAATTTTTTTGGTCGGAACATACTATTTTGTTCTTACTCTCATAATCTATTTTAGTTACTTTTACACAAACAGCTTAGCAAACCATGGATTACGTTTTGCAGCACATTGGTTTAGATTAATAAATTAACTCAACAAATTGTAAAATTACACATGACAACAGCTGCAACATAACCATGCAACAAACCTCTCCTCTTGCTCGTACCGAATCAAGACTAATCAACAGCAATCCCTAGAATAAATTTTGACAAAACAAACTCCAGTAAAACCCCATATACATTAGAAACCCATATAACCAGTAATATACACATATTTATAGTTTGACCCAAGCCGTGCTGCAACATTTAGACAGTACCTCATATGAACATATAATAAATGAAATATAAAATGATATTTGAAACGACTATGATCTCTTTCTAATATGCACTAACAATCCAAATCACCAACATGGTATTCAGGTGAATTTTGCAAGCATAGACCAGATCAGTTTTCTGAGACTGTACAAGTATAGTTGATACTTTTTTATCGATTTTTTTTTTTGAGATCTACCTCAGAACAGATCTAAACCAGAGATTCCATTAAGCTAGTATACCGAGAACGGATCACTAACATTACTAGGAAGATATATATTTTCGTTTCTTATTTGCTAGCGCAGCTATTTATTGCATGTAGAAGATATGCATGTGATTGCTTCTCCCAGAATCATGCATTCATGCATACAGTTATCCAGTGGACAACTACAAAGTATAGTTTCCACTGGTCCAAACGGGTTCTCTCTAGAGTTACTACTGTCACTGGAGTACTGGACTATCCACTGTGTAATGACCATCATTTTCCTTGTGACCAGGATGTCCAATCTGAAGATTTTGGTCAGAGGAATCATGTTTGACACCGGAGCACAGTTAGATGGAATATTGCCTACAGTATCCGTAGAAGAGGACCGCATGCAATCTAGGGGACAGGGTCCAGAAATACATCTTGTTGACTTATTGAGTGACATATGATGTTACCTGGGCATTGATCTCTGCAACTGTACCAGCGTTGGAGGTGTCACTCGTGGCCTTCTTGTACCTCTCAATGGTTGCCTTCACGCTGCATTTGGGTAGAGTGGTGCAGGTTAGTATACACGTACCCACATGTACCTCTTATCAACAAATACTACATGAATTAACAAGAATTGATAGTACTATCCAGTACTGGAGTAGAGGCCAGGAAATCATATGCAAAATTTGCAAATCAAATCTTGAAGAATAAAAAATTAAGATCAGGGAGGATACTAATGAGAAGAAATTTTTGCTAGATTTAACGTGATCCTGTTACATACTTAGAATATTGGTTGTCAAGATTCAAGAACTCGATTTCAGTCAATTACTACAACATCCATAGCCACATAGACATATGACTCTCACTTATACACTTCCCCAAATAAGGTCAAATACCAAAAATAGACCAAGTCAACTACATGGTCTTACTCTACAGGCAATATATATGCAGTTACTCTGTTTGAGCAGGAACAATGTGAAATCCATTAGGTATTAGCACAAACATGCCATGCTGGCCGCAGATCTGTGCTCTCAACCTATCACAAGCCTCTCCGTGAGCTAGTATAGTTAATACAGTGCGGTCGCTCTTTACCGAGGACCCCTTTTCTATTTGAACAGTTTGGGGGTACAGTGTTCAGCCGTGACCCTAGATTACACCAGTTTCGCTTGTATTTTATGTTACTAATCCAGCTGTCACTTTCATGTTAGTTCTGCAATATAGCTATGCAGCTGACATGGTATTTCATTTTCATCTTTTATTTGATCAGAAAAGTGTTGCTCCCATGACATGCACTTATTGTCATGTGGGCCAATTTTTCAAAATCTGATTGTAGATATGCCCTGATCCTAGACAGGAATTAAGTTTTTTGAAGCAATTGTGTAGCGCCATAATTATAAAGGTGTCATGGTAAACTTTGTGACTTGTTTACTTTTGCTAATTTATGTAGTCATTATGATATGATATGTAGAGTGATTAATGTGAAACTGGATCTCAGAAACAATTTCAAAAAATAACGAAATAAAATATTTGACACCATATTAATTGACACTAGTGACTCCTATATTATCACTTACCAGCATTCTCCGTACCATTGGTCTAAGATTGTCAATTATAACACACTGTGGTTCTGTTGATTTAGTCCAGAGAACCGAGTACTAAGAAATGACATGCTCTCTTCTAGGTTAAGACTCTTGTCGCGATAGAGATATTTTTTCCAGGAAATTAAGAAATCAAGACAGAATAAACGATGGCAATACTATACAGAAGACACCGAATGATTTTTGCATGCATAGCTACCTAGTTCTTTGTCCCTGTAGCTTAATATCAAGAGATAAATGCATTAATTTGTTGGTATATATTATCATCTTTATAACTGGTTTACTTTCTTGGGAGCAGATTTTTTTTTTGGCGGAGACAGATTAATGTCAGAATGTTTTAGTTCCAAACAGAGGGGCCAAGATTACTTGTAGAAAAAAGCTTGAGTAGTGCTCAAGGAAAAAATATGACTATATTAATTCTAAAATATGGAAGAGTTCAACCGCTTGGTATATATGGACCTCTACATCAGTAATCACAGGGTTAGCGTTCACTGGATTTACATGAAATTATGTCCAACCTTTGGCATTGGCTACCAGGCATCCAGGCAGTAGTTAGCTAAGTTTTGTACTGGGGTCCGAATCATAGAGATTTCTACAACTCTAGATATGAAAGTAAGAATTGTGTCAATCGTTCTATCTTTGGCCTCCGTTGCTTCATATAATCCCCATTTAGTTCGGTTTTCACATAATTAATAATAGTATTACCATGGTGCACTAGAAAGGCTAGTAATATAAAAATGTGTTTGTTAATTCATGTAAAATGAGAATCGTGTTAAGCTCGTTTAATACAACCTTCACGACGTTCTGGAATTAGGACTCACTCGAGCTACTAAATGCTGGAAATGTTGAGAACGTTCGAAATATAAAAAGTTTCAAACAAATTTGTTTTCCTGAAGAAGATAGGTATGCTTCCGGACAAGACTCACTCCACTAATAACTCAGCACAAAGGTCTTAGCATCCTCTTCTTGAAAATTTGATGAAACCAACAATGCCTGCATGGGCTATGGGCTATGGCCACATCAAAACATGCCAGCCGTCAAAAGGTGCTGCAGGCTAACTCGACACAAGCAATGCTACTGATCCAGACAAGATCCCTTGGCCAAATCTTACTCCATCCCCATCACCATATGAAATTACTTGTTGCACACAAAATTAAAACTCCATCAAGCCGTCATGTCACTCCATTTCCCCTCCAAGCCCAACACTAACCAGAACGCTTCAAAGACCATCATTTACGGCTACTGCTGCCGCCACCACCACCACCATCAGCACCACCGATGAGATAGAGCGGATGTCACATCGCCGATGTACATCGCGTACAATAATAATGCTGCAGAAGCACTGTTCATAAGGACGCGCACTGTTCACCGATTTTCTCTCGATCACTGCTGGACGGAACCTTAGCATCGTCGAGCGAGCCTGCTACTGGCTGCTCGCGCCATGATTGGCTGCGAACAGAGAACACCATCTATTACCCGATGTTTATTGGAGAGAACCGGAGCTAGCCAGGCCCTCTTCTTTTACCCACTGGCTCCTGGCCATTTTACCAGCCTTCTCTCTCTTCCCTCTCTCTCTCCACTGTTGTACACTGGCTTGTTTCTGACAGTGCCATTGGTTCCGTACATAGGCAGCCTTCACATCACTGTACACACACGGTGAACCACCGGAGAGGGGTTGTCACTTGTCAACAAGGAGCAGGGATTCGGGTGATATATATGCTCCATGTAGTAAAACTGTTTATCCCGAAATAAGGTGTAAGTTAAACTTTGGGTTAGCTTATGCGTCCTCAGGGAACTGTTTTTACTTCGGGTCAAACATTATACACAAACAGAGGACATATTTCTAGGGAAAACCAAGAACATTTTTACTGTTTGCGGGTGATTAATTTGGTAGATTAGTCCTTATATGTAACAAGGATAACCTTGTCTATCATTTTTCAGGGAAGTACTTTTAATATCAGATAATAGATAACCAAATTACACGATATTTAAGGGAGCATTTTGTAGTGGTTTTAGTACTAGTCCTTTTGGATACACGATCATTTCTACAAATTTAGTAATGATATATGCATTACACGATGTTTAAGGGAGCATTTTGTAGTGGTTTAAAGGTGCCATATTTGCCATGTTATTTGATGTTGTCTTTCTGTTTCAGAGCATGAACAGCTAGGCACATGTAATTAAAATGCCAAGATGAGTTCTAATTTATGTATAAAGTATAAACACATCTTCAGGTACTAGAAATCAGAGGCTGCACAAAAATGTAGAGGAAAAAGAAAGCTAGCTATAGTGCTATATATACTGCTATACTACTCCAGTGCGTTCATTTCTCCTTTACTGATGCGGTGCTGCGCCTCATGAAAAGTACAGTGCGCTGCTGCCACAAGCCAGGGGCCCAGAGAGGTCTCGTGATGAGCGTTGGTTTAGCGAAAGGACACCACACGTGGCTCTAATGAGGAGAGATGTGCCGCTGCCACCACACGCTCAGGCAACAGTAACATCTACAGCGCGAGGAGAGAGACAGAGACAGAGAGATGGGGCACATGGGATGGAACCCTAACCCTAACCCTAACCATTGGCCGGGAACAGAAGGAGATGATCGATGCAAAAGAAGCAGGATGAAATGGTGGCTTACTTCTCTCTCTCCCCCTCCCTCTCTCTCCACACACACAGATAGAGGGAATCTTGCATAAAGTTACCAAGTTACTGCAGACATACCAAGCCCTAAAGAGAGAAAAGTTTCTAGTAGGCGTAGATCTGCCTCTACGTACTATACACAATTGAACTGAGCAATAAAAGTTGGAAAAAGGAAGAAGAGATCAGAAAATAGATGATATGGTGAGATATGAGGGATCTAAGACTCACCTTCCCATCACTCCCTCCTCCCATACACACGCAGAGAGAAAGAAAGGAAAGAACATAAATGGAGCAAGAAAAGAAGAGGACAACCAAGCCCAAGCAAACCCAGACACCCATCTCACTCACAGGAAAAGCTCAGAGGCATGTACATATGCTTCACAAGGCATACGCTGTGCTGAATCTACCCAGACATCTAGCTCACCTCACCGAAACACGAACGAAACCAGCAACGAGAACATCAGCACACACAGATGCAAGCTACCACACGCACGCACAAAGAAGCTGTTGCAATTTCTTTCAACCTCATCAGAGAAGAAGCACAGAAATAAACAAGACAGTTAATTAACAGAACGAGTATAGCAAGAAAGATGCAGCTCCCCTTTCGCCCCCTTTTCCCCAAACGAAAAGGCTCGAGGTAGCCAGCTCCAATTCGGGCAAGATCGCATGAACATATGACATATGTATGTACGCGTTTGTGTGAGAGAGATAAAGCACGGCGACGGCACCTGTTGTTGGAGTACTCGTAGAGACGGCCGCGGCTGGAGAAGACGATGAGCGCCACCTCGGCGTCGCAGAGCACGGAGAGCTCATACGCCTTCTTCAGGAGGCCGTTGCGGCGCTTGCAGAAGGTCACCTGCCGGTTCGTCGTGTTCTCGATGCGCTTGATCTCGATCCTCCCTCTCCCCATCTTGTCAGCAGCAGCCCCGCCGAGCCCGAGCCAGAGCCTGAGCCTCCTGAGCCTGAGCCCGGCGGCACAGACTCCTTCACCTTTCGATGGAGCAACGCAAAAAATTCAGTGAGCCCCAATCGACAATAATATATGTATCAACACAGATCAAGAAATTGCAAACACAAGGAAGATGTCGATCAATACCAACAAAAAGTGTCAATAAGATATATTACTGGAAGATCGATCTACGTACGCTAACAAAGTCGAACGAGTGTGGCAGAGAGGAGCGCATGTATCTATGGCTAGTCTTTAAATATTACCAGCTTCCCTCGAGCTTCTTGGACCATACTTTGGAAACGAGAGTAGAAAAGGTGATGCTGCGATCTCTTGCGAGATTGCTTTCTTTCTGTGGCTTTCTTAAGAGTAAACATCGATCCCTAGCAGAATCCCTCCCTCTTCTTGCACATCTAGCTATTTCGCCACCAGCAGTAGCCATGATTCTATTCTTCAACCAACTAGAATGATATGCATCCAAATCTTGACCTTTTGGAAAACGGACACTTGAAGAAGAAGCTAGTGTCAGGGCAAGATGCAATTACCATTAGGCCTTTGGATGGTGTAGCCAGCTGCTCCTTGAGTATTTGCATGTTTGTTTTTGTGGATGCTAGAGAGAGAGGGGGGTGGATAGAGAGAGAGATGAGGAAGGGAAATGAGGAAGAGGAGTGTGTTTAAAGGAGAAAGGTAGGAGGAGGGTGGGGAAGCGATGGTGTAGTAGTGGCAGCCGTGCCCCTTGGTGTTTCTTCCTCCTGGACTCTTCTTCGTTTCCTTTCCCCTCTAGGCATCTCCTTTTTTTTTTGTGGTGTTGTTCTGTGAAATGTCAGAACCGTGTTAAATACTTTACCATGACGTGCGCCTTAACTAGATTGGAACCTGGGAAGCTTTCCGATACGTATATATGTTGTAAGAAAGATGAAAACTGTTGCGGAAATTTCAGGCTTTCTGCATTTGTTCCTTGCAGTTTTAGCTTTACCAAAGTAGGTAGAGACATGTTACTTGATAAGAGAAAAATAGGTAGAAACATCCAACATACAGTTCACTTGTGACTTTAATTTGCAGGGCTACTAAGCTAATGTAGTTGTTTGGATGGGATAAATATTCCTCCTGGATTCTCATTTCGTTTCCCCTCTAGGCAATTAGGCATCTCCTTTTTTTTTGTGTGGCGTTGTTCAGTTTACCATGACGTGCGCCTTAACTAGTTTGGAACCTGGGAAATTTAGACTTTCTTGATTTGTTCCTTGCAGTTTTAGCTTTGCCAAAGTAGGTAGAGACATGTTACTTGATAAGAGAAAAATAGGTAGAAACATCCAAGATAATTTACTTATATCCAAACAATTCACTTGTGACTTTGCATGACTAAGCTAAGAGCATCTCTAACCCATCCCCTTTCGGCCGTTAGAGGAGTATATTTTCTCCTCTAACGGCCGGAGCCGTCTCTAGTCGATCCCCAAGCCGCGTTAGAGGAGGAAAAAATTTAGGAATCGGCCTCGGCGACTCGCAAATATACGCGCCGGAGGCCCCGAACCGCATTTTTTTTCTCCTCCACCTCGTCGCCACTGCCCCGCCGCCACAGCGCACCATTCTCGCCGGCGTTGCCCCCGCCGGCCACCGTTTTCCTCTGCCACCAGCCCGAAGCACTGCAACTCCATTTCCCTCCATCCGCCCCTGTCGCCGTAGGTCGCCGTCGCCGGAATCGACCACAAGAGCCGTCGCATCGGGGTGGATCCCGCCACCGGTCTGAACCCAGAAAAAGCTCGTCTCCGGCCACGGCGAGGTCGCTTTCCGTAGGGAAAAGGCTCGGGAGGGGACGGAGGCGGTGTAGAGTGACCACGGGCGTCGAGTTGGTGGCCGTGGCCGAGGTCCGTGGCCGACCGGTCGTCGAACTTCTCCCTGTGGCGGAGACGCTGGTCCGTGGCCGTCCGTGTCGTCACGTAGCCGCCAGGAGGGTGTTTGTCGGCCACGACCTTGCCATCCGACCGTCCTCTAGCCCGCCCGCTCGTCCAGCCCCCTTTTGGCCGGCTCAACTGCTCCGGCCGCGATCTGCCCCTCCGCCGCGCACAAGGTACTCGACCGAATTCCCGTACCAAATTTTCTTTGGTTTTCGGCTATGTTGGTGACCGATAGCATTCGGCTGTAGATGAAGAGGCTCAGAGAGATGATTTTCGATGATTCCTCGTCGGAGGAGGAGGAAGAAGAAGACGAGGATTTGGAAATGGCAATGCTTATGATCTTGAACGAAGATTTTCGGGCGCCGGCGAGGGGATCTCAGTTCGGCCGTGCATGGGTTAATCGAAACAGAGCCGAGGGGCATGAGAAGATCATGCGAGATTATTTCAACCCGATGCCACCTACACGGACAAGCAATTCCGACTTTCGGTGTGCTTCAGAAGCGTTTTGGAATTATTCGTGGACCTATCGAGTATTGGAAGCCAGAGGTCCTCTGGAATATCATGACATGTTGCATCATTTTGCATAACATGATCATCGAAGATGAGAGAGACATGGCTGATGACTTCAGGTACATCTCAAATGGAGACCCTGTTGTGCCTGAGCATGATCTATCCAGGATCGACCAGTTCCTCGCAATGCACCGAAGCATCGAGAATAAGGAGACACATACTCAGCTACAGGCTGATCTTGTTGAGCATCTCTGGCGTCTCCACGGCAATTAGTTGTGTTTGTTTTCATTAATTTGCTTGCAAACGATTCAATTTTTTTTTTGAGATTAAACGATTCAATTTATTACATTCAATTCGGTTTGTAATATTGAACTATTTGATTTATTACATTTATTTGGGCTTGTAATAATGAATAATTTGATTTATTACATTGATTTGGGTTTGTAATGGTATAGTTTTGTTCAAAAGTTTTGATTTGCAAAAAACAAAATTTTACTCCTCTAAACTTTTGGGGATCGGTTCCGCCGCGCTAAATTAGAGGAGCAAATTTGCTCTACTAAAGGGAAGGGGGCCATTTTCTCCTCTAAATTAAAGGGGATGGGTTAGAGATGCTCTAAGGTAGTTATTTGGATCGGATAAATATTCTGTCTTAATTTGGACATGCTGTTATGAACCTGGTCCTTGGATATGAATGTGCTATTTTAAAATAAACCATAAATCCATACTCAACTTGTAATCTCGGTAGTAAAGAAGTTCTCAAATTGATTATTTATCTAAGATGATGGAAGTGAACAATTCTCCAAAATCTTATTCTGCCCTCCACCAAAGTCGCCTGGCAGAACACAGGGCGGATCTAGGGGGTGCCATGGCACCCCCTCCAAAAAATGCAAAACAGTTTGTACTATATATTTAACACTAAAATTATGATGATAGTTAGACTAAATCATGCAATTTTGTAGTGTAATTCTCCCAAAATTCTTGTATGTATCTTATGTAGCAAACTGTGGCACTCCAATTTTAATATCCCAGATCCACCACTGGCAGAACATATAGTAACCCGCTGATTGTTTATTGTGTCTTGCAATAAGAGAGGTACACATAATTGTAGCATAGTTCTAAAAACACATAGAAAGTAAATCTACTTGTAAGAGCATGTTGTATCATTTTATCTGGAGTCGGCTAGAAGTTAAAAACAACCAGAAATAAATTCATATACCTATTTTATGTTGTAATACACGATTTTGAAATTGTAATTTTACTCGAAATTATGACAACTGTAAAACTTCCAGCATTCTAACTTTTTTTTTGATTATTGTGCATGGAAGAAATGGTTATAATTTCTCTATTAAAATTTGCATTTTAAACGCGGTAACATACACTACATCCATGAATGTGTTCATAATTTGTGACTTCAAGGCGACTCACAAAAAATAGAGCATCGGTCGCCACTAGACGAGAAATAGGTATTGATGAAGTATGGCCTCTTTCGAATAACGCAAATTTGGAGGGAAATGAAATATTCGCATTATAAGATGCATTTGGATATTACATGATTGACGAAATAGGCCGTAGCCCCGCTATATTAATATAGCAAACATCTGGTACAACCAACAGACTTGCAATGCTGGGGCGGCAGCAAACATACAACCAAAGAAAAGAAAAAAGAATAAACAAAATGGACACATAGGCGGATTGACTAAACAATGATGACCCGCAACCGCTGCGCCCTCTCCGACGAAGTCCCACCACGCTCCTAGCACTGAATCGACGAGTGCCAGGCAACACCTTCAAGAAGGAACGCCACGCTGCTGCCCGGACCAGCACACTGGTCCTAGGGTTTCCCCCGGCACAAGGGAAGCGAACGAAGAGAAGCCACGACGCCCTTCAGCAAGGAGAGATGCCACCCGAAGGCGGCACCGCGTCGGTGGACGAACCGACAAGGATTTCTCCCGAAACCCCGTCAACAATCCCGGACGATCCGTAGCACAGGAGCCCCGCGAGGACGAGCCTCGACACCACCAGACAAGCCACCCACCAGCATGCGCCAAAACGATCACGAAGCCACCACCGCCATCTCACCGAAGAAGCTGTCCGGAGGTCTGCAAGACGAAGGTGCGGAAAAGAATGAACTAGGGTCACCAGTTCTGCGGCAGGCGGAAGGGACCAACCTCCACCGCCATGGACGGTAGTCGACCGGGCGTGGCCGCAGAACACACCAATCCCCGTCAGGTCCGGCCGGGCCCAGCGGGCCCGTGAAGCCCCCACGGGGCACAACAGTCCTAATAGGGTCCGGCCGGGTTCGAAAAGGGCCCGTGAAGCTCGCTGCCACGCTGCAACAGGCCGGCCGCCGTCACCGTTGTCCCTGCATCCGACGCCTCACCTCCAGCTGCAGAACGAGCCGCAGGTCAGGCCGGCCCACCAATACATGTTCAATAAAAGAAATTCCATTTGGTTTCCTCCGAGATTGAAAGAAAACAAAAGTCTAGCATGAGCTCTATCTTCATGGAAACTGTTCTATTTGAGTTCCAATACATGTTCTCTCATTCTCTCTCACCTATTTTTCGATTTCCAATGCATGGTTCATCATCTCAGGTCCGAAATCGAGAGTTGGCAACGGTCATGTTGGAGTCGTCGGTCAAGGCTTTTGGCAAGCATGTATCTTGGCAGGGGCAGAGTGGGTGACTGCACAGAGCCCCTAAAAATTAGGGACCCCTATTCATACTTAAGTACTAAATATCAGGCTACTAGGAAGACAGATAGAAAGAAAATATCGACCATCATCGCGTGGGCCCAATAGGGAGAAGAAGGACATATAGAAAACGAACAATGAACAAAATCCCAAAGAAGAAGAAGTAGTAGTCCCCTAAACCCTAAGCGATGGCATGTTTCCTTACTTCAGTTGTCCCGATCGATGACTATTAAGGCTAGCTTTTTTCTTTCTTTCGTCTGGTCTTAAGAACACTCGGGTCACTAGATGCTGCAGGATGACTTTTACCTTGGTTTGGGCCTGTAACCTCACTCATGCCTTCGATTTATATTATAGGACGAATAACATACAATGGGTGCTACAAGGAATCAAGGATGACCACGGTAAAAGTGCATGGAGCCCCATGTGTTGTTTTGAAAATTAATTACAATTCATATGGACTAATGATTTCATTGAGTTATATATGAAATGATTTTCCATACTGAGTGTATGGAGATAATTTGATGGAACCAAGGCTGAATGTCATAAAGATAAACTTATACATCGAGTTATGTCAAACTTGGTATCAAAATCATTGATTTGAATAGATGGATGTGTTATGATCTATAAGAAGAAAGTGGACAAACCTTTGAGTCATGGAGTTTTTGTTCAATAATCGAACCCAAATACGCTCAAGATGAAGTTCATATGGAGATACAGTTATTTTGTGGAACTCAAAAGTAGTCATGTTTGGGCTCATGAGTTGATCCATGATGATTAAGATATCAAGAAAATAATAAAATATAGGAATTCAAGGCATGGCCTCAAAACCTAGGTTAAGCTAAGATCATAAGTTGACCCATGGTTTACCGAGACTTGCATCATGCACTCAAGTGAAAAATTTATTGTGTGTCTCAAGATGTCGTGTTAAAGCTTGAAGAAGATCAAGTGATGCTCATGGTGAAATCAGAAGAATGGTAATGAGAGACTTGGGCCTTTACTCATCATGTCTTGAAGCAATGAAGATTGAGTGAAGAGTGTTCATTATTGCCTTCAAGATACCATTAAGATGGATGTTGAAGCAATGATAAAGGTTGATCAAGAAGAAGTAAAGGAATTGGATTCCAAAATATTAGTGCATAAGTGTAAAGGATGTACCGCGTAGGATTTTGTGATCTAGTGCTATTGTAAGCCATTGCGAGTTATGTTTTTGTGAACTAACCCGTGAACTATATAATTGGTATTTCAATATCGGTTTGGTGCCAATCATGGGCTTGCATCAAAAAGGAAATTTCATATGGCCCATGAAAGGATGACATCAACTGGTGATAGTCATCAAGGTTAAAAAGAGAAAGTTCAAGATAAGCATCCCGAGGGGGTCATATATGTTCGAAGCTTGCCGTCCTTTTTGGGACAATGTCCCGGGTATGAGCAATGCTTGGTACAGCCATCCTCATTGAACATCATGGACACGTGCGACAACTTGAGGCTTGGCAAGGGCATCAGATTGACACCAGGGATAATATGCCTAATACAAGGGCATCAAATTGACACCAGAGATAATATGCCTAATACCCATGCATTATCTCCCTGACTTATACCTCCAAGAGTCACCTCAAATGTGGTTGAGAATCTCTCAGATTGCTTGGAAACATGGTCGAACCGCGGATGCAACGCAACGGTTCGATCAATGGTTTTGTCGTTCCATAGTATGTCCATTGTGGGATGGTGCGCATGTTGGTTCCCTGATGCGTGCCTAGCCCTAGCTCCCGACACTCCAAGGTGACTCCGGGAAAGTTCAGCAAGGGAGGAAGCCGAAGCTACTTCGACTATCTATGTAGAATCTTTCCATTAGAACTGGTCGATATGTAATTAGAATTCGCCATGTTTTTGGTAGCCATATACAGGTGACATTATTAAGCATACAACGAGTGACGAGGATGTACGCACAACACCGTTTATTGTTTGAAAAATATAATATATTAATATCATAAAATACCAACTAACCCATCATATGTACCAACATAATGTTAAGAGCTAGTCAAGACATCCAGAACTATTCTTTATATTTACTTGTTTAGGTATGGCTCCTGTAAAGAGGGGCGGAGCTCCCCTTAGGGCAAGGTAGGGCGGAGCCCTACCTTGATTTTTTGCAAACATATTCATGTACACTGTTTTTTCTGAACAGTTTGAGTGGTTGTATGTAAAAACGGACTACATATGAGAAATTTATGCTTATTTTAGTGAACACTGCGCAAAAACGATTCCGAAATAAAAACTAGGACTAGACCTAGTCTAATCGGAACCGTCTCTTTCTCTTTACAATAGCTAATTCTCAGTCTAAGAAAATGTGACTCTAAACAATGTCCTATGTGTGGTATTTAAGAAGAAAAAAGCATCATGTCACCATTGATTATTTTTGCAGTGTGGACACCTTCTATATTGCTATAGACTATATTACCGCGGATTTTAATCATTGTTTAGATGAGTTATCTTCGTAGTTGAATGAGATTCTGAGCGAGAAAGATCATCAAGACCGAGTTGCGATGGCTTATTGATGACATGATGATGTGCTGCATCGAGAAAGAGATATTCAAAAGTCCTGGGTAAAAAAATATGGAAAAAAGTCAAAAAAAAAGTAGAGTTTGGTCATTACTAAGTTTTAAATTTAGTTATATTAAATATTGTTACATCTCTATTTTATTAAATGATTATTAGACATATACGGTGTTAGTGTTTCAGCATTACTTCTATCTTGGCATCTTTTTTAGAGTTCGTCCTACATCCCACCCACGCCTTGGAAGCGCAGGGTCTGGTCGCAAGTACATGTCAAGAGATGCTGTACGTGCAGGACGAGCTCGATCCGTTTCCCTTTCCTCGCTTCTCCTTCCCGGCCGGCCTCACCTTGGGCCCAACCGGCCTCGCCGTCTCCGTGCCTTTTCCGTCGTCACCGCCATGCCGATCGTCCATGAACCGACGCGCACGTCGATCGATTGGAAGTAGACAGATCGAGACAGATCGATGGCCGGCTAGCTGGCTGGCTTAATTACCCACCACCAACTGGTCGCGACTGATCATGGATGGAAAATTAAACCGATGATCCAACTCGGCGTGCGTTCTAGCTGCGCGTAACCAGCTGAGGCGAGGTGTCGAGTTCTGCACCGATTTGCGCCTCCGTCCCGGGACGCATTGTCCATGCCATTTCCTTGTCAGGTCAAGGCCTCAGGCCTGGCTGAAACTGAAACTGGTCGGCGCAACGAACTCGTCTGGGACGCTAGCTAGTCAGCTAGATCGCCATGCCCATGGATCGGGGCCTCGTCCCGCTGCATCCAAAGATCCACTATTACTCATGAACCCACAAAATAAACTTACGTATGGACTACTAGCTAGCCATCGCATCCGATCGATATCAAGTCGCTTGATTGTTCTTCAATTCCATGTCCGTGGTGCAGCTGACAAGAAACCTAGGCGTCCTATCGAGTCCGAGGCTTCGACAATTGACCGGAGGTATTACTGACCCCTGCAGATGCACGCGTCTCCTTTCCATTGGGACTCCCTTACACATCCCATCCAACCTACCTCACTATATGCATGCCTACGTACTTTTACTCTCTACCTTTTTAACGTTCATTGAAAACATCGATCCGGTGCCGGACAAATGATATTGAGAGCACACGCACAGGTTGCGGCTCTATTGGGAGGGCGGAGGGCCTCCACACTCCCAATTTCATTTTAAGCCAATTTCCTTCTTAAATAGTCCCTCTGTCCCAAAATAAGTGTTTTTCATTTGTCCAAATATGGATGTATTTAGACTTGTTTCATGTCTAGATACACTCATATTTGGACAAATTTAAGACACTTATTTTGGTACGGAGGGAGTAGAAGACAATTTTATTTAAAATATCCCGAATAAAATCATATACGCAGTTTTGAACACATAAAATTGTTCCATGATAATAAATAAAATAGTTGTACAATAATTCAATTAATTTTAATTAAATCGCACACTCAATTAGGAGCGTTGTGTGCTTGTCCTTGAGCGCCCACAGATGCGTAAATAGATCATTTTGCAGTTGCACATGAGTTTTTTCGTCTCGAATTTCGGCGTTCATTGTGATAAAACTGGCAAACTCTCCAGACACTTCATGATCAACGTGGGAAAGAGGGCCCTGATAGTAGTACCGGTGCTCATCATGCAGTGGAGGAGCAGCACGTTCACTCTCGATGATCATGTTGTGCATGATATATAACACAAGTCATCATCACCTTCCACATCTGCTCTTTCGACCAGATTAGAGCAGGGTACCTCACAATAGCAAAGCGAGATTGGAGCATATCAAATGCCCGCTCGATATCCTTCCTGGCACCGTCCTGTTTAGGTGCAAATGAGATTGGTTTTGGCCAAAAGGGTTGGAGATGGTCTTGACAAATGTAGACCATCTTGGATAGATGTCATCTGCTAGATAGTACCCCTTGTCATAGGCAGCAAGTCGGCAAAACGGTGAGTATTGAAGCAAATTGAGGTCATTGTGAGATCGGCCATACCAAAGAAAGTGTGCAAGATCCACAAATTTTTATATGCCACATCTTGTAGTACGAGGTGGTCCCAGGAGGCGGCGGTGGCATAGAGGGCGACCAAATACTTTGGCCGGAATGAGAAGAAACGACAGCGAGAGAGACGGTGAGAGCAGGGGATGACTGCGGTGAGCCTAACGCGGGATGGAGCGGCGTCGAAAGGGGGGCGGCGGAGGCAGTGGTTTGGTCACCGTCATGTGGCAGTTCAACATGGAAGGGACGGTTGGGAAGAAAATAAATGGTTGGGTCGCTGTCGTGTGGTACCCGCCGTCAGTATCCAACTTGGTGCATGTTGTCGCGGTTGCCTGCACTCCCGGTTGCCTCCTTACGGACGGGGCGTGAAGCGGGGTTGTCGGACGCTCTATTGGCCCCGTCCGGCAACTTTGCCGCTATTGAGAAGCCTAGTGGGGGGCGTTTTCATGCGGCGCTTCTAATAGCCCTATTGGGTGCGCTATTGGGAGCGCCGGTGGAGATGATCTCAGAGCATCTCCACGGGCAACCCGAAAGCACGCCCAAATATTAACTAGGGTGTACGACACGAAAAATGTCACTGCAACACCCTTATATGTCCGGTCCAACTCAGTTTCTGTCCGGGACTACCGAACGGGGCTCCAAACTTGGGAGCAACCGCGGGGAGGGCGTAGAACAACAACTGGGGCGGTGGGGAGCGGCGGTGACTCGGAGGGCGGTGGAGAGTGGCGGTGACGACAAGGGGTTGCGGAGATGGCAACAGGAGGAGCGGTGGCGGTAGGGGAAACTGGAGGACGAGGTGGGTGGTGCAAATGACTTCTGGCCTATGTTGTTCCGTGTGTATGACAGGCAGGACCTGCCTGTCAAGGCGTTGTCCGGCAGCCCCAAGCCCGCCCCCAAGTTTGGAGGTCCGCTCGGGTGTGCCGTATAGAAATCGGGTAAGACCGGACACTTTGGGGGTGCCGCTTTGGCCGTTTTTCGTCACCCCCCCCCCCCCCCCCCCCCCCCCCCCCCCCCCCCCCATGAGCCTTTGGGGTGATTTGAGGGTACCGGTGGAGATGCTTTAAGAGGAGTAGAAAAGTATACAGTTTTCGTTTAAACAAAACATATGGAGATGGCAGATTGAGATGATTACAACTCACTTAACACCAAAAATAGAAATTATATATCTATCAGACGGAGATGGCAAGATGAAGGAGAACAACATGAGGTTACAAGGATCAGAAGAAACCGAGCTCATGCGTTATTCAACCATTCAACCAAAGTAGAGGAGGTCTTCAGCTTCCATCATCGTCTAACCAAGCAAGATAGAATAAGTGTGGTTGGTTTTCGGGTTGACACCCGTCGCGATGAGCGAGAGGGGTGTGAACTCGCTAACCCGACTTCAAATGGAAACATAAGCCTCTTCCACAACATGGTCAAACACCGAGGCCAATCAGCCGATGACCCTCCGGCGGCTACCCTAGAAAAGAGTAGATCTAGGGTTTAACGATATGTTTTTTACTTTTTTTTAGTTTTATTAATATAATTTTGGCGATCTTTATATTTATTTTGACTAGAAAAAGGAAAAAACCTGAACTGCGTCGTGTGTGTTGGGTGACTAGCGGGCTCAGAGGGAAATTTGGTATATGCCTGCTCTCGGAAGGTTAACACAAACGCAGTGGAAGCGAGAGGGGAGGCTTGCATCACAACGGCTTTCGGCCAACCATGGAATAAAAACTGCCAACCAGATGCTGCTGAAGTATGGAGTTCCAGGCTCAAACACAAGGTTAAGGTGGTGTACCCTGGATAGCAGTTCAGGTGCTCTCCTTTACCTGAAATCAACAGCATTTCGTCTTATTTTCTTGTTGGTAAAACTCTAGATGTAGTATCGTCAATAACTAGCTAGCAGGCATAAGAAAGGGAAAAGAAGATTCGCCTCGCTCCATCCTCGCCGGCGCCTTCTCCGCCGCAGCTCCCTCCGGTCGCAGCGGGGTCGCCGGTCGCCGTCTCGCCGCCGGGAAAGATCAGAGAGAAAGAAATTGGGAGAGAATCGGAGAGGAGCGCTGGGAATTGGGAACGAATGAAGGAAGAAAGGATAACGCGAGGGGGATAATCCATGATAACCCCCCCAGGTACCATTATGTTTGCTCACATGCCCCTTTTATATGTCACTGACATGATAACGTGAGGAAGAAGGAAGAGAATGGACACGTGGGTGGGATCCACCCATGCGCTGTGCTGCGTCACGCGTCCGCGCTGACCGCGCAACCCATCGCGCGCTCGATGAGGAGACTTTCCGCATAAGAAGCATCCATCGAGCCATCGATCAATCTGTCTCGCATCTGAACGACGCGTTGAGAAGAAGTTGTGATGACTCGTGTTAGCTCGCGGTCGATCGATCGGTGCCTGCGGTCAGTGACGGGCGTGCGTCACATTGATATTTTCTTGATTGCGTTCGTTCCTAGCCACAACACAATGACGTATGTATGTACGGACAGAACAACGATATGATCGATCGATGGCAATACTGCCGTTGTGCTGTGGAACTAGCTAGTTGGAGAGTCTACGACAGTTACACATTATAAGTGGCTGGAACAGAATTGTGGTAATGACGTTTCCGGCCAGTTTGTGGCAGACGAAAGAACTGAGACGTATTTAGATGTATTCATTCAAAATCCGGGATCCGGAGAAGTGGTGTAATAATATTTTGATGATTCACATAAAACAAGCACATGCAGTGATTTTGTTCGAAATGGGGAGTATAACCCCGGCCTCTGCACTGAACCGATGCACACAACCACCATACATTGATATATTTAACAAATACATGTTTGGAGGGTTTTGGGGGGGTAAGAAATAACTTTTTTAAGCTTATGTTTGGAAAAGGAGACGAACGTAGGAAGAAAACTTAATCCAGTATTTGTAGCCACCATACATTAAATATACTAGTTCAACTAGAATTAATTTGGTGCATGAACCTATTATATGCGTCAAGGAAAATTACACCTATTGAGTTCTCATGTTGCGAAAAATATCATCTCCATGGTGGGCATCAACTATTACATTATGTAAATTCGTAAAACAAAACTACAAGGGATTTTGGCAATTCCTTTACTTGGAGGGAACTAAAATCGCTAGAAATTAATGCGTTACTCGAAGTGAATCAAAATAGGAAGATATACAACTTCAGATAAAGAAAATTAACTTCTCAAATGATCTAAAAATTTAATTGTTCCCGTAGTATTCCAAGAATTTTAAGATAATTGACCAGCCATTTGAAAGCTTACACTATTTTTGAATTCTCAGTCAAATTTAAATTACAAAACTAGACATTTAAAACTGAAAATAGTTCTAGTACTTCAATTTCGACTCTTCAAGTATTCTGGAAAAAATTCTGCCTGGCCATTTAATTTTCTATTATTTTTGTAATTTCAACCAAATATGAATAAACAAATCAAACTTTAAATGACAAATAAGTGAGTCCGCTAACCCGAGCCAAACAAATGTCAGGAGTAAAACACGTGGAGCCTGGTATGTTAGTGTCCTGGTATTTTCCGATGGTAAATTTATATTTGGATGGTAACACACAAGAGTTTAAGATTTTATACATTATCTTTCCCGAGGAGCAACGACCGGTAAAAACCGTACTCCTATTTGGGGCGGCTTTGGATTATCAGTCGTATGATCTGACGATTTTTGGGTATTGATCGATCACGCCTATGGTGGGTGGATGATGATTGTGTACTGAGACTTGATAAATCGAAAAGTTTCATCCCGTGTGTGCTGCTTGCCCCTCATGTCCAACTTTGGCCCCGCCCCTGCGTTTAACCAATTACTGGACTATATTGTAAATTTCAAACGATTATGAACCAATGGTGTCTTCCATTCACACTCTAAATAAAATTACTAACCACATTTGAGAAACTTTTTTGTGATAAGCCTAAATTTTTTTTTTGTGTGACTTCATGTTTACATCTGTTACTCCCTTTGTCCGTGAATACTTTGTTACAACTTTTTTACCAGTTTATGTGTTCATAAGTGGATAGCACTCTCTGCTTTTGGAACGTGCAATTTTATTGTTCTATTAGAAAAGTTGAAATGGTTTGTGACCTGCCTTGGTCGATAGTATTCGGGATTCTTTGGTTCAATTTAACTACATAGAATTTGTAAACGATTTAAATCCAGAAGAAAAAAGTCTGTAAACATCGTTGATTCCTATGCACTATTTGTTGGAGGAGAAATACCATCCACTTGAGCCTCTTGCTTCATTTTTCCCCGTGGTGTATCAGACACTTTTTGATGATATTTTTTGTTATTTCTAAAGTCCTTTAGGATTCAAGAGTACGTGGCAATCCGAGCCAATGTTATTCACATTTCCGTGTTCTGGAAATCCTGAGAATTAACGATCCTTAGGTATTTGTATAACACGAAATGATTCTGTAACAAACAAGAAATGACTGGCGTTTGACACGTAACTGAAGTTTTGGCACATGAAAGCTTAGAAGGTTGAATACTTAACTAGTGTAAGGTACTTGTTGAGCTATGAAAAGATACACAAATACTTCAACCATTACATCCATATCTCAAAATAAACAAAGATTTGTAATGACCAACATATATTTGGCACTGGATGCTTGAAAAAAGTCACTATCTATCTACACTACTTATAAAAGAGCGAAGTTTACCTTTCCTACGTCCACCAAAGCTAACGTACATAGGACAACCCGCTACCCTTAGATCATCCCCGCTTAATCAAATCTAACAGCCAATATCGATTTAATCAAGTTAGGGTCAATTTGACGACGTGGATGCATCCTGTCGACTCGGCAGAACACGTCCTGCCGGCGTTTTTTCGCACGGCGTCCCCCATTCGCTCGCCCTCCACCCGATCTGATTAACTAGATCCGATTAATTGGGAACCTCTCCAATAATCCCTCTGTTCCGCCCCTCCCTCTTGAACCTTTCCTCCACGCTAGCGATGGAGAGCGACGAGAACAATTGTGTCGACCAGTGCGCCAATAGCGAGCGGAGTACGGCATCATCGGATCCGGCCACCGGGAAAACACGACGCCCAGAATCCCGATTCCCCAACGCCTCCACACCGCCTGCCGCCTCTCACGCCTTCGACTGCCATGCCGCTGCCGGGAACTCCTCTGCTACCCCTCTCCTCACTCACGGGCAGGTACCGTACAGAAGCCACCTCCTGTTTTTGTATTATGTCTGCTCATCAACATCCTCGACCGGCTGCACACAGTCGCCCATCACCGGAGGTGCACGAGTAGGCTGATCTGATGTGGCAGATTTTTTAGAAGCGGATCAAGCGTAGAGATCGGGTGGTTGATTAAATGCTTAGCCAATTTGCTGCTTTCTTTTGCATGCTGCAGCGTTGCAGGGTTGCGTTCAGGTCCAGTGAGTGTGTGTATTGATGTCACCCAACAGCTTGTTTTGTTTCTGGTTACCTGTGCTTCTTCTCTACCCTTTGCAACCAGGATTTCGGGAAAAGGATACAGCGCATGTTTTTTCTATCGTGGTTTACAACAACGCGTCTAGCGTAAGTGCTCACTCCTATATCAGGTGCTTCTGGTACATCATTGCTCGCGCACTGTAAGTACACATATTTCTTCAGACTGTACGAGTGCAAATGGTTCATATTTTTTTCAGACTTTAGAAGAGGGAGAATGTCTACACATGGATTCCTCATATCAAATGTTGTTTTGTTAGATATGCGGATATGTCTCATGAGCAAGCTAATTAACACCCATTACATACTTCTTTATGTTGACAGATGATGGAAAATTCAATTGTGTGGATGAAATGCTTCATGTACCATCAAGCCAAGGAGCGAATACATTTTGAGAAAGTAAGCTCAGTAAAACATCAAATATATTGTTTTGTTCAGGTACATAATTAAGAAGTTCATAGGAGTCTCGATTTAGTCTTACAATTTTATCCCGATTGTTTTGCGCTCTCTTGCTTCTTGCTACATTGAATACCGATATATAGCGTAAGGTCAGGAAAAAGTTGTGGCAAATCCAAATTAGGCTATTTAAATATTGCCATATTGTACTGTTCTTTTATTTTGTACGCTAACCAGAATCAGGAAGAGTAAGTGCAGATCACAGATTATTGTTTACAATGTTTGAACATCTTGCATGAATTGCCAAGCTCGAAGGTGCTTCTATGTTCCTTCTTTCTCTAGATTTGTAGCCTCAGCAGTTCACGACAATGTAGGTCTTGCGATTGTGTAGCACACTCATGTGGGGGTTTTGGACATGTTTTCAATCCTTTCATTTGAACAATAAATTGCAGTATCAAGAGCGCAGTTCTAAAGTTTGCCTGTCGAACTAAGCATTTGTGCTTTGATATTGTCCAAGCTATACAGGCACAAAAATGATGTGTTTAGTTGCATTATCGTGTTCTTTCTCAAATCAGGTCATAGAAATGTCGTCTTCTTCATGGATCTCGATACCTATACCTCACAGGAAATTACATTGATCGGTATCTTGTAGGCAACCAGATCAATCGACACATATTGCAGTCACCTGGCGTACCGCTTGCTTACCTGCTGGTTATGATCCTTTGATTTCATTTTGCCTCTGACCATTATTTCTAAGTTTCTTTTGTTTTGGCTTATGGTCTATATGTTTTACAGTGTCAACCTAGGTGCAGCGCTGCCGCCTGCTCCAGCCTTCAAACACTCCTGCTGCCCTCCAGCACCAGGATCATCACCCAACAGTCAGCAACATCACATGGCTACTGCCTTGCAGAGCCACGGCAGCAGAGGATTTTTTTTTGTCTTTGAGGATTTGCATCAAGCCCGGTTCTTCTCATAATTTACTTTTTATAAGTTGATCCATGGTTGTTTGATTCTATGTAACCCAGATCCTGTCGAATTGGTAATGCACGAGAATAGCAAGCATGACAGCCTCTTGCTTTATCATCTGCAATTGGAAAACCAAAGAACAATATGTTTTGTCCCCATTGCATATTGTAATTGTTCTCTGTTAGCTGTTTTTTTCCTGGTTGATTAGTTCTCACACCTCATCATGATGTAGAATTGCACGAAAGATACTGCTAATAGAATAGTATTAAAGCCTCCATAGGTTGGACAATTTGCTACAAATGTATGTATATATAATTGTTTTCCGAAATAATTGCAAGGAGAATGTTGATTATTACAGGAAGAAATTATGTTGTGATAATATAGTCACTGTGGTGCTTGTGTCTAGCATGTTATATGTATCTCAAGAAAAGTAGTTCATGCATTAGTTGACTAAAGTAATATTTGTATATTTCAAAAATCACTTCAAATTAAGCACACATGGATGGAGATCCTATATTGGTATTCATAAAATTATATTAGTCGATTGGCATTGACTACAAGGAAACTTGACTGCTTTGTCAAAAGTAATCAATTTTTTCTACCTTTCTATTGTATGGCTTTCAGACAAGTATGTCATGTCTTTGTATGGCTTAGAAATGCTTTTGTAAATGATTTAAAATTGGTTCAAGACGCATATTTTGTTGTATTTTTGTGGAGACGTGCGTTGCACATGCAAGCTAACTAGTTCCCTCAAATTGAAGATGGTATATTAATAGCGCAGAGCCCTGTAGATGAGTGTAGTTTTACAAAGAAAGCAGACATCACAATGAGGAAACTATATATCTCCCCATATGGTAAAAGGGGGCTCTCTTTTTTCTTGAGGAATGTAGAAAGAAAATTGAATGCCTGGTAAATAGTGACACTGCCTAGTTTTTTTTTTGAACCTTGGTTGGCATTCATTGATATAATTAAGCAGATAAAACCATGTGGCAGTGTCAAAAGCAAATAAAACCACAATTCACCCATTTGGGAATTGGTCAAAGGTTGCATCGACATGAATGAATTCGATGACATTTGTATCCTGTAAGAATCCCATAGTGTCAAAACGGTATCGTTCATGTAATCTGAAACTGGTCTCTAAGATCTGAAATTTGTGTCAACCGGACCAAGACCCTTTCACAACGGCCAGCAAGGTCTCACGGTTCTCCGACCACCCCACCCACCCACCCACTCTTCAAGATAAACGGCGGTGGTGGTGGCGGCATGGAAGTCCACAACCGAGATGAAAGCGAAACGACATGGATCGATCAGTTTTCCGTACCGTGGCCGGCCTATCGAGAGAGAGATAGGCGACGCTGATAGGAGCTATCAAGTGTACTGGTTCTACCCATTCTTATGCAAGTTTGTTCCCTTTCCCTTTCAGCTTTTGATGCCCCAGGCAGGGGCGTTCAAAAGGCTACATACACTTTCCTCCTGGCAATTTGCCACCGCACATTTTAATTCGATTCTTTGCACCATTAATTCATGCACGCAGGAAGGTGAGCAATGCAGTATACCGCTGGCTTCAGGTGGATGAAACAAGCAAGTTCTTTGGTCGAAAGTTCTTGCAAGAGACACTACGGGAAAATACATCTTCGCCGGGTGGTCACAACACTCGGCGAAGGCCGGAATCCTACTTGGCGTAGCCTTCGCCGAGTGTGGCACTCGGCGACACACACTCGGCAAAATTCGCCTCGGTGAAGAATCTTCGCCGAGTGCTTTTTGTCGAGATACACGGCAAAGAATTCGCTGAGTGTTTTATTGCCCACTCGGCAAAGAAAAGTGAATTAACAGGAAAACGATGCAAACGGAACTGTAACGCATCGTTTGGGTTTGCCGAGTGCTTATGTTGATACTCGGCAAAGATGATAATGTGAATTAAAAAAAATCGCCACCGACAGCGGCTTGTTGTAGCCACACATCGGAGGACAGCGCCGCCGGGCAACGGCGACGTGGAAGAAGGCCGTCGCGTGGCCGGCGCAAGGGGGAGCTCGAGGAAGCCACGGCGACGTCGAAGAACGGTCAGATCTGAGCCATCCTCTCCACGGTGCGTCGCACCCTGGCCTGCTGGGCGTGGTCCCCGACGCGCGGTGCGCTGCCGCCGCCATGATGCGCCAGCCGCGGTGGTCCGCGGTCCCCTGCATCCATGACGCGCGGTGTGCCGCCGCCGCCCCACGCGCCAGCCGCGGTGGCCCGCCGTCGCCTTCATTCCCGCATCCTCGCCGCCCGGCCGGTCGCCTCCGGCCACACCGCTCCAAGATGAGCTGCTCCGTCGGTGGGGAACGAGCCGCCGCAAGAGTCGTCCCGCACGTCATGGTCGTCCCGTGCGGCGCGGTGAGCGGCGCCGACACGGGCTCTGGGAAGCACGCGGCGGAGCAGCGGAGGGCCGTAGCCCTGAGGCCCAGGGCGTCGCGGCGGAGGACGTCCGACCTGGAGTAGGACTCCACGGAGAGCAGCGAGCGGAAGGCCAGGGCGTCGCGGCGGAGGACGTCCGACCTGCAGTAGGACTCCACGGAGAGCAGCGAGCGGAGGCCAAGGGCATCGCGGCAGAGGAGGTCGGCCGCGTCGGTGATGCATGTAAAATGCATACATGAACTTTGCATTATTTTTACTTATATTTCAGTCATATTTGCATCATATTAGGGTTATATCACTGTTTTATAATGATTTTGGAAATATTTGACATGTTTCCTATTTTTTATGGAATTAACCCTGCGCAGGCAGAAAACCCTATTTCTATATTTTAATGTTTCAGGGACCCAAACGACGTCCAAATGATCTGGAAATTTACGAGCATCATTTTTTGGAAGGAACAAGACTTGGGGGTGAAGGAAGCGAACAAGCGGAGCCCCGAGGGCCAAAAGAGGTGGGCCCACGCGGCCCCTGTACCTGGCCGCGTGGGACCCCCCAACTTGGGCCTCGACGCTCCGTTGCCGTCGATCTTTCCTCCACCGACTCCGTTTTGACCTAAAAACGCCTATAAAAATTGTCCCCCGACGTTCTCTGGAGGGAGCGCCGCAGAAACACAAAAACACCGAAACAGAGACCTGGAGCTGCAGATTGGAGGGGGAAAACTCCGGCGGGGCGCTGCCGGCGTGGTCTCCATCTTCTCCAACGACTTCTCCACCGTCTCCATGATGAAGAGCGAGTAGTCCACCTCTGGACTATGGGTTTGTGGAAGTAACTTATGTATCTCTTCTCTCGAGCTTCACTAATTAGTACCGTATGAGCTGCTGAACATGATTACGGTCATCTATGTAATACCTTTGTGGTGGATCTTTTTATGAGTTAATATATGTTTGAGATTGCAATGGTTTTGTTTCAGTTATGAAAGTAGATGCATATTATGTACCCCGTTCTTATTTACTTGTTATGATCAAGCATGTTTATGAGAGCGTGTGAGGGGGAACGTGTGCATTAGTTGGAGTAACGGGGGGTGGCTAGTGCAGTGAACGTGAGAGAAAGCTCTGCGATCCACTTGGGTGTTTTACCTTACTTTGTTACCTCACTAGGGATAAAAAGAAATACCATGCTACCGGAGGTGTGGGTGTGACCATTGCCACTACTCCATGACTAGATCTAGCATGTTCTTATTTTAACTTCATGTCATGATACTTATTGCTATACTCTGAGTTATCTTAATTACCGAGGTGTTATGATTTAGTTCGCATCTTGGTGGAGTATAAGAGAGACTAATAACCAAAAGGTCTCTATGTTAGGACGTGATGCCCATATAATTATAACTTGTCATTAAACTGTTGTGTTGCAATCTCATATGTCAACTCTAGTATTCCATTGTCTACCACTATATTAAAGAGAGAGTGTATTTGTGAAACCATGAACCCCGGTCCATTTTTAATCATAAGAAACACCTTTCCAACCACTTTTACCATTTTACCATTTTCTGCCATTTAAAAATCTGAAAATACAAAAACATTTTTACATCTTGCATTCATCATATAAAACCTAAAAATATCATTTATCATTGCTACCACCATCCTTGCATATTTATTTATCACCATTGCATATTTATTTCTTGTTTGCATTGCATATTATCTTGATATCATTCTCACACCTTGTGCTTGACAACCACTAGGTGAGGTTGAGGACCAAAACATTTATTTTGTTTTGTAGGTAACCAAAAGAAGGATAGGAAAGATAAATCTTCACTACTGATTCCCCGAGAGTTCGATATTAAACCCTCGAGTCACCCTCGTGGAGAAAACACGTCTTCCACTTACTACACACTCTGCAATTGGAGTCTCAACCTAACCCATATTCTTTTGACGCAGGTAACTACGTCATCGGGTATCAAGACTGTTTTCTGGCGCCGTTGCCGGGGAATCATTGCTGAAAGGTTTATCCAAGGATATCTCACCAAGTCAACTTCATCACCAACTTGTGCTAATTAACACCTAAGCTTGGGGAGGTTGCACCTACGTGAGCATCATCTTATCCATCTTTACCTTCAAAGCAATTTATCTTGTTTTGTCATTGTCTTGCATTTTTAAGTTCGGTTTGCATATTTATTTTCAGTTATGCATAAAAAATTAAAAAACACATAAAAACTTGCTAAAATGGGAGAAAAAACTAAATTGTGTGATTACACAAATACTCCAAATGATCAATTTATTGCTTGGCCCATTGCTACACCTAAGATAAATGCTGAGAGTTATGAAGTAAGTCCTAGTTTGTTGAACTTGATAACTAGGGAACAATTTGGCGGTAGTGCTATGGAGGATGCCTCTATGCATCTTCATGATTTTGTTGAAATATGTGACATGCAGAAATTTAAAAATGTGGAAAGTGATATTCTAAAACTGAAGTTATTTCCTTTCTCACTTAGAGAAAAAGCTAAAGAATGGCTGCATTCATTACCTATTGATAGCATTAAAACTTGGGATGATTTAAAAGAAGCTTTCATTAAGAAATACTATCCTCCTGTTAAAATTTTGCAAAATAGAAACAACATTCTTTCTTTTAGGCAAAATGAAAACGAACATGTTGCTATGGCTTGGGATAGGATTAAACTTATGCTTAGAACTTGTCCATCACATGGGGTCAACGAATGGACCATATTACACTTTTTTTACAATGGTCTAGATCACTACAAGAAATATGCTATGCTATGACCCCCCATATTGGTCACAGAAATGGTCACGGTCTGTCTTTTGTGACCTTTTTGTGACCAAATACACTTGGTCAGGTTACGAGCGTCACTAATTGTCCAATATGACCTTTTTTTTGAATTGGTCATAGACGTCTATGACCAAAAGAAAAGGTCACAAATTTTATGACCAATTTTTTGGTCACTGGCAATTTGGCCATGCCACGTCAAATCCAACGTGGCAAAGCTGACGTGGCAAATTTGTGACCAAATGAAATGGTCGTAGACCAGAATCAGCCCGGTCCTGTTCGGCCGTCTACTTGGGCCGGGCCCAATAAATTAGCCCATTTCATTTTTTTTCCTGTTAATTTTAGGCGCCTAAACGGGGCAAGCCCAGTAAATTGGGCCTTTTATTTTGTGGGCCGTGGGCCGTCTGAGCGCATTTTCAGCTATTCTTTTTTATTAATATGGGGATAGGTCCCACTTGTCAGGTCCCAGCTGCTAGGTGCAAGCAGGCCCCTGTTGTCAGGTTATTATTAATGTGACCCTGTTTTCAGTGTCATATTTTTCAGTTTTCAATTTTCCAGTAAATAAATAAGCTATATTTAAACATGCATAGCATTCATAGCATTCAGGCCAAATGACGAATGTTATGACGATATTAATGGCATAGTTTATCGAAATGATCCCATATTTGGCACAAACATGCATCTTGAAACCGTGAACAATGTTGCCGAAGAAAGTTTTTATTTTTCTTGTAGAAAAAAAACCATTTTTTATTTTCTGAGTGCCAAAAATGGGTATTTTTGTGAAGCATCTACCAAATATATGTTGTCAAATTGGACTAAATCATTTTTCAAAATTATTAGACCATATATTATGTACAAATAACCAAATGGTTGTTTGTGAAAAGGTTTCCATTCACCTCTCGTCAAAAAGACAAATCTCAACCGATTCAGCTAGAAACGGGTCAAATTTGAACTACAGGTGCCCCGTAGTTTGCTCGAGATTTTTTGTAAAAATCATTTTCGGGTACACAAGTACCTATTTCATCAGAGATATAACAATAATTTTGCAAGATTTAACCCCTAGATACGAACGGTCATGTCCCCCGAGTTGAGCGTATTTTGAAATCGGCATACGAAATTCAAAAAAAATCAAATAAATGGAAAACCTTCGCGTGGTGTCATTATATGTGTCCTAGTATCCATCAAAAATCATAAACTTGGAATACGGCAATTTTCTTAAGAAAGTGTTCTCAGAAATGAGGTATCATCTATGAAGATTCATGGCTTTAGGGGCAAATGACGAATGTTATGTCCACATTCATGGTATAGTTTGCTTAAAAATATGCCCGTATTGGGCACAAACGTGTATCTTGGAACCGTGAACAATGTTGCCGAAGAAACTTTTTATTTTCCTTTCACGAAAAAATCATTTTTCTATTTCCGAATGTGAAAAATGGGTTATTTTGTGAAGCAACTACCAAAAATATGTCGTAAAATAGGAGCGCTACATTATTTGAAAATACTAGACCACATTGGATTTACAAATAATCAAATGGTTGCGTGTCAAACAGTTTCCATCTACCTCTCGTAAAAAGACAAATTCATGCCGATTCAGTTGGAAGGGGGTCAAATTTGAACTACAGGTGCCTCGTAGTTTTCTCATGATTTTTTGCAAAAATCATATTTAGGTACACAAGTACCTATTTCATCAGAGATATAACAAAAAAATTGCAAGATTTAACCCCTAGATACGAACGGTCATGTCCCCCGAGTTGAGCGTATTTTGAAATCGGCATACGAAATTCAAAACAAATCAAATAAATGGAAAACCTTCGCGTGGTGTCATTATATGTGTCCTAGTATCCATCAAAAAATCATAAACTTGGAATAAGGCAATTTTCTTAAGAAAGTGTTCTCAGAAATGAGGTATCATCTATGAAGATTCATGGCTTTAGGGCCAAATGACGAATGTTATGTCCACATTCATGGTATAGTTTGCTTAAATATGCCCGTATTGGGCACAAACGTGTATCTTGGAACCGTGAACAATGTTGCCGAAGAAACTTTGCATTTTCCTTTCACGAAAAAAATCATTTTTCTATTTCCGAATGCGAAAAATGGGTTATTTTGGGAAGCAACTACCAAAAATATGTCGTAAAATAGGAGCGCTACATTATTTGAAAATACTAGACCGCATGTATTTACAAATAACCAAATGGTTGTGTGTCAAACAGTTTCCATCTACCTCTCGTAAAAAAGACAAATTCATGCCGATTCAATTGGAACGGGGTCAAATTTGAACTACAGGTGCCTCGTAGTTTTCTCATGATTTTTTGCAAAAATCATATTTAGGTACACAAGTACCTATTTTATCAGAGATACAATAATATTTTCGCAAGATTCAACCCCTAGATACGAATAGTCATGTACTCCGTTTTGACCGTATTTTAAAATCGGCATACGAAATTCAAAAATCAAAAAATAGAAAACCTTCACGTCATGTCATTATATGTGATCTAATTAATGGTAAAAAAATTAACTTGGAATACGAGAAATATATTGAAAAAGTGTTCTCCGAAATGTATTGAATTTAAAAGAATTATCTATTTTTTTCAAATTCTTCAAAACCCTATGTAAAGCAATATATAAGGTAAGTGGTATTTTGTTATTTTATTTTGACTAAAAACAGTCACTAATATTCTATAATTTCAGATTGCATCTTTTCAACAAAATGCATAATTTATTTAGCTGAAATTGGAGTTCAAAATAAAAAAAAACAAACGAAAACATAAAAGAATAATAAAAAGGAACAAAGAAAAAGAACCAGCCTAGAGGCCCATTAACCCGCCGGACCAGCCCAATTTCCTTAGCCAGAGGACGGCAAACTCAATAAGGCTTAGCTTCAACCACATGACAAAAGAACTTGCATAGCCCACCGGTGGAGGGGAAAGAATGGGAAACCTGCGTCGCGTGTTCGAGTCCCAACCCAAGCGCTGTTTTTGCCAATTATTTCACTGGTGTGGTGCTGTATCTACACGTCAGTATGATGGGTTCCACAAGTCAGGACTTGGTTGCGCCCGGTCCCACTTGTCAGGGTGTCGCGGATCCCACATGTCAGGTCGTGGGTGGGGCGGGTCCCACATGTCAGTACTGTGTGCTGTTGGGTCCCACATGTCAGGTGTTATGGCGGGTCCCACATGTCAGGGCTGAGTCTGGTGGGTCCCACATGTCAGTGGGTTGGGCCGGGACCCAGTTGGACGGGCCCCACGTGTCAGGGGCTGGGCGGGTCCCATGTGTCAGGGTTGGGTGCTGGTGGGTCCGACATGTCAGGTCGTGGGTAGGGCGGGTCCCACATGTCAGGGCTGGGTGGGGCTGGTCCCACCCGTCCAAGTCACGCTGACAATGGGTCCGTGACAAGTAAGCGAAAATGACAATGACACATAGGCGAGACTGCTGAGTTGGCAGTCTAGTCAGCGTGACATGTAAGCAAAAATGACCCCTAATTACTGACACGTGGACAAGAAATGCTGAGTTGACTATCAACTAATGCGAATGACCATTTAAATTGGTCGTAACCGGGGAGAAAAAAGTTCATAACCTATTGCTATATGCATTATGACCAATCCATGTAAGGAGCATATGACCTTTCTCACAAATTTGGTCGTTATTTTTTTGGATTTTGACCCTCCAAACCAGCGCATGACCAAATTGCACAAAATGGTCATAGATCTGTGACCAATATTTTCAGGGTCACTATCAAATGGTCATAGCATAGCATATTTCTTGTAGTGAATTACATGTCTAGAAATATTCTTGATTCTGCTGCTAGAGGTGCTTTTATGGAAAAACTATAGTAGAAGCTAAGAACATATTGGAAAGTATTTTGCAAAACTATAGTCAATGGCATACTGATAGAGCACCTAATCCTTCTATGAAAGTGAACTTCATAGAAGAAACAAATGATTTGTCATCTAAAATGGATACTATTCTTGCTTTCATTAATAAACAAAATATTGAAAATGTGCCTTTGCAAGAACTAGTTGGTAATAATCCTGAAAATATTGATGTCAACTTCATTAGGAACTATGGTAATAATGGGTATGGTAACAACAATTATAACTCTTATAATAAACCCCCATATGTGCCAAACAAATATACTACTAGTGGTAATGTTTCTAGTGATTTGGAAAACACCATTAGATCATTTATATCTACTCAAAAGGAGCTTAATAAAGAATTTATATCTAAGTTTGAAAAACAAGACTCTTTGTTTGAAAGGGTAGATCAGCTCACTAAGAAAGTTTCCTCATTAAAGAACACCATTATAGCTCAAAAACATGAGGAAACAATTAAATATTGTCAAGAGGTTATAAATAAATCTTGGGAACATATTCATGAGCAAGAGAGAATTGCTAAGAAAACTATTATGGCTGTGAAAGAGAAAAAAGTTGAAGAAGTTAAAATGCTTAGTGAAGTAAAAGAACCATTGCTTGACTTAGAGAATTGTAGCTTGCATGAATTAATATCTATCTTACAAAAATTAGAAAGTGATCATTCTATTAATGTTAACCAAGCTGGTTTTGGTACTTATATTGCTAATCATGTGTTAAAAGAAAAGATTGCTAGGTACAACCAAGAGGCTATGATACCACCTAAGCTTGGGGATGTATGGATTCCCAAAGTTCTAGTAACCATTGGAAAAGAGACATACCATGTTATACTTGATCTAGGATCTAGTGTCTCTGTTTTATCTAAAGAACTATATGAAGTGTTTGAATTAAAAAATCTTGAAAAATGCTCTATTGAACTTGCATTTGCTGATGATTCCATTAAACATGCTTTAGGAAAAGTAAGTGATGTTTTGGTAGAGTTACATATGACATTTGTGCCTGTTGATTTTCTAATCATGGATATGGGGAATAAAACCTCTAGTCCAATTATTCTTGGAAGACATTTCCTTCGTACTACAGGTGCTATCATTGATTCAAAAGAAGGAAATGTGAAGTTTCAGTTTCCACACAAGAAATGTATGGAACACTTCCCAAGGAAGAGGGACACACATCATTCAAGCTCCCTCATGAGCTTCGTCCACAATAAACATCAAGTAAGAAGCCTAGCTATATGGCTATAAAGAAAGCGCTTTACGGGAGGCAACCCGGTTGTTTTTATTTGTGATTTTCTTTGTGTCCTCTTGCTGTAACAAGAGACTTAGTGTTTAGTTTAGTTTCTGGAATTTTTAATAAAGTGCCAAGTTTTACTCATTTTGGTATGAAGAAGTTGCTTATAGCGTTCGGAGATATTATTCCTGCACGAATCTGTGCACGGTATGATTTTTAATTCTTATTCTGTAACTCCGAATGAGCTCATATTTAAACTGTAGTAGCAACTTTTCATCCTCTGTATGCATGAATTTTTCGGAATTTTCCGACAAAGTTAAGTAGGGTAGAAAAATACGTTTAGCTGCTGCTGTTTTTCTGGACAGATTCTGTCCCATTTTGTTTGATGCATGCTTAGAACTTTTAACATGAATTTTTGATCCAATTGAGTTTATGAGTAGGCATACAACATTATACTTTCTGGACATTCATATGAATTTTTGTCTAAGGATTATATGCAGCAAGAAATCTATTTGTTTATCACTACTAATGTGCCCCACAGAAAAAGAAATGGGAGAAACGGTGTTTTGAAGTTTTTTCACAGGGATTAGAGGAGATGCACCAAGAGCTATCCAAGGATGGTGAAGACCATAAGCTTGGGGATGTGAAGACAACCCCACTGGACCTACACACTCTCGGTTTGCACACGTCTAACTTCTGTTTTTCGATCGAAACACTTTATCGCATAAACTTGGAGCGTCTTTTTGTTTGTTTAGGTTAGATTTTTATTTTGTGAGACCACCACACTATCATTTATATATGAGAGCTACTGGAAATTTGGGTTGAATTATGTTGGATGCTATTATAAGATTGGGAAAAGGGATGTTGAGTTAATTTTAAAAGATACATATGCATGATTCATGAGCTTGTTAATGAGTAATAATTTGCAAATATTTTTATCAGAGAGCTATCTTTATTCATGTTTTGATGCTAAATGTTATTCTACCTTGTTTTAACATGGATTAGTTAGTTCTATGGACACTCATGCATGCATTTAGATGGTCAACTTTCTCCCTCTTGCTAGCCCAAAAATTCCAACAAGCAAAAACTTGTTTCCAACACCTTCAACCAAAGTTTTTCCAGTGAGTCCACCATATCTACCTATTAGCTTTATGCTATTCCGAGTATGTTTATCATGATATTTGTTATCTATACCTCTGAATGAAAATGCTTATGTTGTTAATTGTTGTGGGAAAAGTTGGTTATATAGCTCTCTCGAACTTGATGCACACTTTACTTTCATTGCATAAATAAAATATGACCCATTGTGATTAAAATTATGAGTTGTGGACTTGACAAATGTCTTTGGTTGAGAGTTAGCTCATATGTGCTGTCACATGGCAAGCTTTCAACATTGCACATCATCTCATTTAGTTGATATCATGTACTTTTGTTTATGGATGCTTACCATGGGTGAAATAAATGGGAAATGAAGTGAGTTTAAATGAGTTTGTATAAATGGTTAGAGAGACGCCTGGGCCGCTAATCTAAGCCATGCATCATTCATGGTGGAAATTTACTTACATGCTATGGTGAACCTTCTGTGATACACCTTACAATAAAAAGCTATCCAATGGTAAATAAAAAGGGTGTTGAGATTGTTCATGTTTGTTTGTCTTGTCATTTTGATATGGGCTTGTTCCATATCCTGGGACAAGAGGTACCCCAGTTGACGCTCTTAATGATACTTTATTACTTACAATGATATTTAACTTGAACTTGCTTTGTTTTCCAAGTTGAGTAACACATGGAGTAGGTACTTGTATTCAAGGGGCATGAGACTTTCAACCTGTACTTTGTCAAGCACACTACTCGTATTGCTTTCACTTTAAACTTAATCATTCAAGATGCTATGATAGGGGAATGAGAGCTTGACACCAAGGATTACCATATTACAATCATTGACTTAAGTAGAGAAGTTCAGAAGTTAGATGAAATTTATTCATGCTTTACCTCTACTCATATATATATCTTTCCAAAGTGTCCACCTTTTATATTCAGATTTTCACCAATACTCTATGACCATTGTAGGATGTTCTTACTTATTATTATGCATACATGTGGTCCATAGTACTTCTTCTCTTATGTTACACTTTGTGAATTATCATTGAACATCCTTGCATTGAATACTTGATATCACTTCATAAACTATCTTGCATATTGCTACTCCTTTTAAGAATGAATCATTTACTCTATGTAGCAATAGTAATCATCTTTGATATCCATTGATAGTATTAAATTGCAAAGTCCATGTTAGTTTTATCACCTTCATACTCGAGGACGAGTATAGGTTAAGCTTGGGGATGTTGATGCATGTAAAATGCATACATGAACTTTGCATTATTTTACTTATATTCCAGTCATATTTGCATCATATAAGGGTTATATCACTGTTTTATAATGATTTTGGGAATATTTGATGTTTCCTTTTTTTATGGAATTAACCCTGCGCAGGCAGAAAACCCTATTTCTATTTTAATGTTTCAGGGACCCAAACGACGTCCAAATGACCTGAAATTTACGAGCATCATTTTTGGAAGGAAAGATGGGGCGAAGGAAGCGAACAAGAGGAGCCCGAGGGCCAAAAGAGGTGGGCCCACGCGGCCCTGTACCTGGCCGCGTGGGACCCCCCTTGGGCCTCGAGCTCCGTTGCCGTCGATCTTTCCTCCACCGACTCCGTTTTGACCTAAAAACGCCTATAAAAATAGTCCCCCGACGTTCTCTGGAAGGAGCGCCGCAGAAACACAGAAACACCGAAACAGAGACCTGGAGCTGCAGATTGGAGGGGGAAAACTCCGGCGGGGCGCTGCCGGCGTGGTCTCCATCTTCTCCAACGACTTCTCCACCGTCTCCATGATGAAGAGGGAGTAGTCCACCTCTGGACTATGGGTTTGTGGAAGTAACTTATGTATCTCTCTCTCGAGCTTCACTAATTAGTACCGTATGAGCTGCTGAACATGATTACGGTCATCTATGTAATACCTTTGTGGTGGATCTTTTTATGAGTTAATATATGTTTGAGATTGCAATGGTTTTGTTTCAGTTATGAAAGTAGATGCATATTATGTACCCCGTTCTTATTTACTTGTATGATCAAGCATGTTTATGAGAGCGTGTGAGGGGGAACGTGTGCATTAGTTGGAGTAACGGGGGGTGGCTAGTGCAGTGAACGTGAGAGAAAGTTCTGCGATCCACTTGGGTGTTTTACCTTACTTTGTTGCCTCACTAGGGATAAAAAGAAATACCATGCTACCGGAGATGTGGGTGTGACCATTGCCACTACTCCATGACTAGATCTAGCATGTTCTTATTTTAACTTCATGTCATGATACTTATTGCTATACTCTGAGTTATCTTAATTACTGAGGTGTTATGATTTAGTTCGCATCTTGGTGGAGTATAAGAGAGACTAATAACCAAAAGGTCTCTATGTTAGGACGTGATGCCCATATAATTATAACTTGTCATTAAACTGTTGTGTTGCAATCTCATATGTCAACTCTAGTGTTCCATTGTCTACCACTTTATTAAAGAGAGAGTGCATTTGTGAAACCATGAACCCCGGTCCATTTTTAATCATAAGAAACACCTTTCCAACCACTTTTACCACTTTTCCATTTTCTGCCATTTAAAAATCCGAAAATACAAAAACACTTTTACATCTTGCATTCATCATATAAAACCCAAAAATATCATTTATCATTGCTACCACCATCCTTGCATATTTATTTACCACCATTGCATATTTATTTCTTGTTTGCATTGCATATTATCTTGATATCATTCTCACACCTTGTGCTTGACAACCACTAGGTGAGGTTGAGGACCAAAACATTTACTTTGTTTTGTAGGTAACCAAAAGAAGGATAGGAAAGATAAATCTTCACTACTGATTCCCCGAGAGTTCGATATTAAACCCTCGAGTCACCCTCGTGGGGAAAACACGTCTTCCACTTACTACACACTCTGCACTTGGAGTCTCAACCTAACCCATATTCTTTTGACGCAGGTAACTACGTCATCGGGTATC
>CAMZMU010000037.1:63272444-63349230 GCA_947311845.1 Poa pratensis | reverse complement strand
AAAAAAATGATCAAAATGGCCACCATTGGCTATTCATTGAAAGGTATCGAATTTTTCAAAAACTATCGACGGTTCTGTGTTACAATCACTACTTGTGTACCTTAAAATGATTTTTTGAAAAAAACCGGAACAAACTATCACACACTTGCAGTTTCAAATTTGAATTAGTTTAGGAAAATGAGCATAAAGTCATTTAAATAGGCGATATTAGGTAGAAAGTGAGAAAATTCCTAATATTTATGTATTGACCATAAAATATGGTCTACTCTGTGTGATAATTGTATTGGTGCAATTTTGCATCATATTTGTGTACTTGCTTCACAAAAAAAATTCATTTTTGACACATAGGAAATGGAAAATGGTGTATATAAAAATAATTCGAAAAAACTCAGTTCAGCAACATTGTTGCCTATACCGAAATACACTATGTGTAGAATATGGGCACTTTATCACAAACATGGCACGTGAATAACCATCATAGTCATTTGGGTTGAAACCTATACATGTTTTATAGATTATACACCTTTTTGTGAACTAATTTTTTGGAAAGTGTGTCAAACTCAAGTTTATCATTTTTGCTATCAACCAGTACACATAATGGACTCCATGCCAAAGGATTCGTTTTTTTGAGTATTTTTTCACTTTCTTTGATTTTTTTACAAAAAAGGTCAAATGGCCACCATGCCTATTCATTAAAAGTTGTCGAATTTTTCAAAACTATCAACGGTTTCTATTATACAATCCTACTTGTGTACCTTAAAATGATTTTTGTAAAAAATCAGAGCAAACTATTCACACACTTGTAGTTCAAATTTGAATTACTTTCGAAAAATCGATATAAAGTTATTTAAATAAACGAAATTAGGTAGAAAGCGAGAAAATTCCTAATATTTTTTGGATTATCCATCCTATATGAACTAATTGTGTGGAAGTTGGATGGGTGCCATTTTGCACCATATTTTTGGTACTTGTTTCACAAAAAAGTCATTTTTTGCACTTAGAAAATGGAAAATGGTGTTTATAAAAATAATTTAAAAAAACTCAGTTCGGCAACATTGTTGGCCATACCAAATAAATCTATGTGTCGAATATGGGCATTGTATCACAAACTATGACACAGGAATAATCATATCATGGTCATTTGGGTTGAAATCTATACATATTTATAGATGATGCACTTTTTTGTGAAGTAATTTTTGAAAGTGTGTCAAACTCAAGTCTATCATTTTTGCTATAAACTAGTACACATAAATAGACACCATGCCAAAGAATTTCTTTTTGAGTATTTTTTCATTTTCTTTGATTTTTTTAGAAAAATGGTCATAATGGCCACCATGGCTATTCATTGAAAGTGGTCGAATTTTTCAAAACTATCAACGTTTCTGTGATACAATCACTACTTGTGTATCTTAAAATGATTTTTGTAAAAAACAGACTAAACTATCACACACTTGTAGTTTCAAATTTGAATTACTTTTGGAAAATGAACATAAAGTCATTTTAAATAGGAAAAATTAGGCAGAAAGCGAGAAAATTCTTAATTTTTTGGATTATCCATAAATAGGACCATTGTGTGTGAAATGTGGATTGGTGCAATTTGGCACCATATTTTTTGACTTTGCTTCACAAAAAGGACCATTTTGTCACTTTAAAAATGGAAAATGAGTCTAAAAATAATTTGAAATCCAGTTCGGCAACATTGTTTCCCATACCAAGATACAACTATGTGTTGAATATGGGAACTTTATCACAAAGTATGGCACGGGAATAACCATATCATGGTCATTTGGGTTAAACTTATACATGTTTATAGATGATACACCTTTTTGTGAAGTAATTTTTGGAAATGTGTCAAAACTCAAGTTTATGATTTTTGCTATCAACTAGTACACATAAATGTATACCATGCCAAAGGATTTATTTTTTGAGTATTTTTTATTTCTTGATTTCTTTGAAAAAATTCAAAGATTTCTACATCTTTGCCGAGAGGGGCACTCGGCGAAGATCTTTTTCCGTCACGGCGCCGTCGGTCTGGTCGTCAGGTGCCACGTGGCAGTTTTATTCGCCGGGACTTGCGCTTTGCCGAGTGTCTTTGTGTATTTGCCGACAAAAATGGCTTCGCCGAGTGCCGCGCAGCTGCTGTCTCGGCGAAGGCTGTGTTTGCCGAGTGGTCGGCTCTTCGCCGAGATCTTTCGATGCGGCGTCGGCGTAGGACCTCTTCGCCGAGTGGCCCCGTGTTTTTGCACTCGGCGAAGCCGAGACCACTCGGCGGAGACTCATTTCCCGTAGTGAGATGCCAATGGTTGCTGCGGTATGAGTAGTATCAGGGAGTGCGATCGGGGAGGATATATCGGGATTGTTTGCCGAACCACAGCTTCGGATGAGGAGGTAAAGAAATCTTTGCTTTCTGAAAATGGGATCTACAAGGGCATGTACAGAGTTATGGCCCCTGAAGTTGCTTGCCGTGTAACTTAACTTGTACTACTCTCGGGAAGATGCCTCTAGCTGATATCCTGTCTAGATGGGAAACAAAGATGAAATTTTTGGATTGTAGTACTACATTACTTAGCTTTGACGACTGTGTGACCGGCCGCTTTGGGCACCTTTCAATTGAAGGCATAAAAAGGCATAACTTGGCAATTTAACATCGTGGATACAATACGGCTAGACAACGGTATGCGAGTGTATAGTACGATTCCCTAACCGGACACTGGACTACGGTATATTTAGCTGGCTAGATCATCGGCCACTTGCTTCTTTTCTTCTTAGATTAGAAAGGTGACCGTTTTCTTAGATTAATTACCACTGGTTTCACGTGTTAAAAGAAAGCTTATCAGTTTGTTTGATGACCCTGAGAACTATTCCTAAGAGAGAATCGCGAGAGTTTATCCTGAAAAGATGAAGAGAACACGCGGCTCTGCTTACCCATAAGTACCGCTGCATTGCAGGTTGCACATTTGTACGTGCTATTTCTGCGCCTGTGCAATGCAATGTGATCACATTCCGTTGCCTGTAGGATTAATCTGGTACCCTCGATCATGTTTTGATCCTCACCCAGACAGCTTCGGTGCTCCCCCGTCTGGCCGTGTATTTACAACTTTCTACTTGGTTCGAAGGGGGAAAAAAGGGGACAGTTTAAAGTTACCAATTCGAGCGAAACCAACATGAGAAACATGGTCTTCTTAGCAAGTTGTGTTTTACTTGGTTTGAAGGGGGAGAAAAGGGGACAGCTTTCTACTTGTGTTTTACTTTTTTTTTAACACGATTTTGGGTTAGCTTTTGCTATACACTTCTGTATCTAATAAAGTTATTGTTTTTTGACAAAAAGAAGGAAGACACATACTCCCTCTGTATCAAAATATAAGACTCTCTAGAACCTTGCACTAAAACATGTCTAGATACATGTGTGTACTAGCTAGCTAGAGAGTGTTATATTTTGATACGGAGGGGGTAGTACATAGCCCTGGGCCTATTTGTAAGAATTGGGTTTGCGCTGGGCTTTACTTATGGAAACACTGCAGCGAGATATGTGGGCTCGGTTCAGTCTCCTATGTAAAGACTTGGAGAGGTGACATATGGCGCCCGTGGGCGGCGGATTCGGCCCGCGCCGCCTGCGTGGATCGCTCCGCGCAGCCTAAATGGGCCGGCCCAATTAATTCGTGCCCAGAAAACGTTTCGTTCTTCTTTTTTCGTTTTCTTTTTCTTTTCTGTTTTATTTTTTTAAATGAACATTTTCCATTTTGGAACCATTTCAAAATTTGGAACTATTTTTAAATTGGAATCATTTTAAAAAATGAGCAAATTTCATTTTTAATTAAGAACCATTTTAAATTTGAAACCATATTAAAAAATGAACAATTTTCTAATTTGGAACCATTTTTAAATTTGAAATCATTTTCAAAATGGAACCATTTTAAATTTGGAAACATTTTCAAAATGGAACCATTTTAAAAAATGAATATTTTTCAAATTTGGAACCATTTTTAAATTCGGAACCATTTTCAAAATGAACCATTTTTTAATTTGGAACCATTTTCAAAATTGAACGATTTTTAAATTTGGAACCATTTTCAAAATGGAACATTTACAAAATCGGAACCATTTTCAATTTTAGAACCATTTTAAAAATGAAACCATTTTCATAATTGAACCATTTTCAAAACTAGAACCATTTTAAAAAATGAGCAAATTTATTTTTAAATTTAGAACCATTTTAAATTTGGAACAATTTTAAAAAATGAACAATTTTCAAATTTGGAACCATTTTTAAATTTGGAACCATTTTCAAAATGGAACCATTATAAATTTGGAACCATTTTCAAAAAATGAATAATTTTCAAATTTGGAACCATTTTCAAAATGGAACCATTTTTTAATTTGGAACCATTTTCAAAATGGAATCATTTTAAATTTGAAACAATTTTCAAAATGGAACCATTTTTAAATTCGGAACCATTTCAAAATTGGAACCATTTAAAAATAAAAGAACGATAAAGAAAACGAAAACAAAACAGAAAAGTAAAAGGAAAACAAAAACAAAAAAAATAGAAAAGAAAAATAAACGAAAAAGAAACAGAAAAAGAAAAAAAACGGAAAAAAGGCGCCAGACGGGCCGGCCCAGTAAAGCTTCGCAAAACAAAATCCTGTAGGCGGCGCGCGCGATAAGCGCCGCTAACGGGCGGCATATAGGGTTTGCGAAGGACTTGTGTAGCCCATACCGAAAAACCATAGCTCTTAGAAAGGCTAATTCCTATATACCGCCTGTTAGCGGCAAGGAATCCTCCACCATCTGAAGCAGTTCGCTGGACCGGCCTATTTGGCGGATTTTTTTCTTCTTCTTTCTTATCTGTATTTTACCTTTTCCATTTTCTTTTCTATTTTATTCTTTTTTCTTTATGTTCTTTTTCTTTTTTCACTTTTAATGATTTTTGGCAATGTTCAATTTTAAAAATATTCAAATTTAAGAAATGTTCAAAATTGAAATTTTCAGATTTTAAAAGTGTTCGTATTTAAAAAATGTTTAGTTCCAAAATTTGTAAAGATTTTGAAAATGTTAAAATTGATTTTTTTTTCATATTTTAAGATGCTTCATATTTGTGGAAAAAACCATAAAAATTCAAACTTGAAAATTGTTCAAATTTAAAACTGTTCAAATTTTGCAAAAATAATTGTTTTTAAAATGTTTAGATCTGGATTGTTCAGATTTAAGAAATATTCAGCTTTTAAAATACGTTAAAAAAAAAAAAAAAATAACAGTACCTTTTACTTTGGACCTTGAAGGGATTAAAAGAGCTCCCGCAATGGGAGCTCCTATGACACTAGGGCGCTCCATCGGCAATAGATTATGCCCAGTCAGAGGTAAGCATTTAATTTTTCTATATTTTCTAAAAAAATCTTTAAAATCTATTTACTTTCTATTATATGGTTTTATACTAAAAAAACATGTATTGTGGAAACAAATGGTCATGTATGCAAAATAGATGTTCATGCGAGTACGAATATAAATTTATATCTATCTATGTAAATGTTTGTACACATCTAAAATAGTTTTAAAAAAATGCTCCACAGGCTAAGGCGGCAGGCCCTGCCGCAACAGGCTACGGGCACGTCGACATGTAGAAGCGGAATCGGAGCAGAGTCACATACATTTATTATAAAATATTTGTGTACTTTGATTAAAAAGTTATGGAATTTAACAGTTTATTTAATTGTTTGAGCGATGCAATATAATTCGTCTACAGGAAGGAATAGGCAACCCTAACCACTCCCATGCGGCGCAGCCGCGCCTGCATCGGGGCGCCCATCACCCTCCTCCTTGATACATATCAAACGTATCTATAAATTTCTGATGTTCCATGTTGATATTATACCAATTGTTACATGTTTTATATACACTTCACATTTTTATGCATTTTCTGGGACTAACCTATTAACAAGATGCCACAGTGCCAGTTCATGTTTTCTGCAGTTTTTGTATTCCAGAAAAACTAGTCTGGAAATATTCTCGGAATTGGACGAAACTTGGACAGAACCTCCTATTTTTCCAACACGTACACGGAGTCCAAAGGAGAGACGGAGGGGAGCCACGAGGCAGCCACACCATAGGGCTACGCGGGCCCCCTTGCCGCGCCGTGGGGTGGTGTGGGCCCCACGGGCGTCTCCAGCCGCCGCCCTTTCGCCTATTTATTCATCCCGACGCGAAAACCCTAAATACCCGAGCCATTATCCACGAAAAGATCCAGAGACGCCGCCGCCGTCAACCCTAGTCGGGAGGGTTCAGAAGCTCTTCCGGCACTCTGCCGAAGAGGGGAATCATCACCGGAGGGCTCTACATCACCATGCCTGCCTCCGGAGTGATGCGTGAGTAGTTCATTTTGGACTACGGGTCCATAGCAGTAGCTAGATGGTTGTCTCTCCACTTTATGCTATCATGTTTAGATCTTGTGAGCTGCCTATCATGATCAAGATCATCTTATTGTAATGCTACATGTTGTGTTTGCTGGGATCCGATGAATATTGAATACTATGTCAAGTTGATTATCAATCTATTTATATGTTATTTATGATCTTGCATGCTTTCTGTTACTAGTAGATGCTTTGGCCAAGTATATGCTTGTAACTCCAAGAGTGAGTATTTATGTAGATAGTGGGTTCATGCCTCCGGTAATCTGGGAGAGTGACAATAACTTCTAAGATTGTGGATGTGCTGTTGCCACTAGGATAAAATAACCGATGCTTATTTAAGGGTGCGCCGTTAGGTCTAATGCATTTGTTTACATTACGCACATTACTTAATGCGATTATCCGTTGCTTGCAACTTAATACCAACGGGAACTCGGATGACAACCTGAAGGTGGATTATTAGTCATAGACGCTGTTGGATAACGTTCTATGTATTTTGTCGTAATGCCCACATGAATATCATAGTAATCATCATGTCATATAATGCATTGTCATGCGCTCAATATTTTGTCAATTGCCCAGCTGTAATTTGTTCACCCAGCATGTTAGTTATCTTTTATGGAGAGACACCACTAGTGAACTGTGGACCCCGGTCCATTCTTTTACACTGATAATACAACCAACTGCAAACATTGTTCCTTTTCATTCTCTGCAATTTACTACTATTTTCCACACCATACGTTTAATCCTTTGTTTTCAGCAAGCCGGTGAGATTGACAACCTCACTGTTTCGTTGGGGCAAAATAGTTTGATTGTGTTGTGTGCAGATTCCACGTTGGTGATCGAGTAAACGGCGCCACCAACAACCTTCAGAAGTGATTTCTTGCTCCTACTGGTCGATTAAATCTTGGTTTCATACTGAGGGAAACTGCTGCTACACTGCTTCATACCTTCCTCTTGGGGTCTCCCAACAAACGTGTGATCCACGTCATCAATCAAGCTTTTTCTGGCGCGGTTGCCGGGGAGCAAGAGGATTTCTGCAAGGGGAGTTTCACGCTTCCAATCTCTTTACTTTGTTATTGTCTTGCTTAGTTTATTTTTATCTAGTCTTGTTTGCTTTATTTATCAAAAACACAAAAAATTAGTTACTTTTATATTCAAGTTGTTATCTTTCTGTTTTGTTTTAATTTTGCTAAAATGAGTACCCCTGAGAATACTAAGTTGTGTGATTTCACTAGCACGAACAGTAATGATTTCATTAGTACACCTATTGCTCCACCTGCTTCTAACGCAAATTCTATGAAATTAAACCTGCACTTTTAAATCTTGTTATGAAAGAGCAATTCTCGGTGTTAGTACTGATGATGATGCTGCTCACCTTAATAATTTTGTTGAACTTTGTGAGATGCAAAAGTATAAGGATGTAGATGGTGATATTATTAAACTGAAACTTTTTCCTTTCTCTTTGAGAGGACGTGCTAAAGAATGGTTGCTACCTTTGACTAGAAATAGTATTGATTCATGGACTAAATGCAAAGATGCTTTCATAGGAAAATATTATCATCCTGCTAAGATCATATCTTTAAGAAGTAGCATTATGAATTTCAAACAATTTGATAATGAGCATGTTGCTCAAGCTTGGGGAGAATGAAATCATTGGTAAAGCATTGTCCCACCCATGGACTGACTGCTTGGATGATCATCCAAACCTTTTATGCAGGACTAAATTTTTCTTCAAGAAACCTATTGGATTCGGCCTCCGGAGGTACCTTTATGTCCATCACTTTGGGTGCTGCAACGAAGCTTCTTGATGATATGATGATAAATTATTCTGAATGGCACACCGAAAGAGCTCCACAAGGTAAGAAGGTAAATTCTGTTGAAGAAATCTCTTCCTTGAGTGATAAGATTGATACTATTATGTCTATGCTTACAAATGGAAAAATGCATGTTGATCCAAATAATGTTCCTTTAGCTTCTTTGGTTGCTCAAGAAGAGCATGTTGATGTGAACTTCATTAAAAAAATAACTTCAACAACAATGCTTATAGGAATAATTTTGGTAATAACAATTATAACCCTATCCTTCTAATAGTGGCAATGGTTATGTTAATTCTTATGGTAATTCCTACAACAATAATAAGAGTGTACCCTCTGATCTTGAAGTCATGCTTAAGGATTTTATTAGTACACAAACTGCTTTCAATAAATCTTTGAGGAAAAGTTTGGGAAAATTGATGTTCTTGCCTCTAAAGTTGATAGTCTTGCTCTTGATGTTGATTTGTTAAAAATTAAAACTATGCCTCATGATGTTAAAGAGAGCAAAACTCTCAATGCTATGCAAGTTAAAATTGATAAATGTGAGGATGTTAGCTGATTTACATGCTAGGTGGGCAAGAGAGATGAAATTGCTAAAAAGAATAGTATTGTTAGAGTTATACTATTACTACTACTGAAAATGCTGTAAACTCAAGTGTTAACAAACCTCCTACTATCAATGGTAAAGTAATTGGTGTTGGCAATGTCTCTACTTCTGTTGCAAAACGTTTAAAATTGCCTGAAAACACTGAAACTGTTCATGATAAAAGCTAAAAAAATTTTCGAGATGTGGGAGACAATGGTCCCATTACTTTTGATAATAATGACTTTGATTTTGATGGTTGCAATATTTCTGAAGTAATTAATTTCTTGCAAAAGCTAGCTAGAAGTCCTAATGCTAGTGCAATAAACAAGGCTTTTACTAAACATATTACTAATGCTCTCATGCAAGTTAGGGAAGAGAAATTAAAACATGAAGCTTCTATCCCTAGGAAGTTAGAAGATGGTTGGGAGCCCATCATTAAAATGAAGGTGGATGATTTTGATTGCAATGCTTTATGTGATCGTGGTGCTAGTATTTCTGTTATGCCTAAGAAACTCTATGATATGCTTGATTTAGCACCTTTGGAACACTGTTATTTGGATGTTCACCTTGCTGATAATACTATAAAGAAACCTTTGGGGAGAGTTGATGCTGTTTTTATAATGGTTAACAATAACCTTGTCCCCGTTGATTTTGTTGTTTTGATATTGAATGCAATGCTTCTTGTCCTATTGTTTGGGAAGACCTTTTCTTAGAACTGTTGGTGCTATTATTGATACTAGTGGAATTTGGCGCGGCGGCACGCCGCACCCGTTGTAATTGAATACGTTGAAATCCGTCGGAATTTTTTGTCTAGAGTATGTTCAAATACTTAGTGAATTAAAATGTTCAAATATGCTTGTATTTTGACATAAATTTTTAATTTAACTCCATAGTTAGAAAATGCATGATATGAGTATTTATTAATTTTAACTCCATAGTTAGATAAAGTTCATTTAGATTGTATCCAAATATTCATCAAATTGGAATGTTCAAATATGTTTGCATTATGCCATAAGTAGTTAGCATATATTTTTTGTGAGCATGTTGTTATATTTTAGAGTATGTACAAATTTTTTTTAGCAAATTGAAATGTTTAAACATGTTTCTATTTTTCCAGTAATATTTAATTTAAGTCTGTAATGAGTGGAAACGCACATTTATTGAATTGAATTCCATATTTAGAGAAAGTTCATCTAGATTACATCCAAATATATTACCAAATTTAAATGTTCAATTTAAGTCCATAATTAGAGGAAGTGCATTTGTTTTTTGTCTAAAATATTCACCAACTCAAAATATTAAACATTTAATAAATTAGATTAAACATAATTAGAGGAAGTACAGTTTGTTTTTTGTCCAAATATTCACCAATTCAAAATATCTAAACATGTTTATTTTTTTTGCCATAAATAGTTAGCATTTATTTTTCTGAGAATTTTGATGTATTTTCCATATTTTTCCGACGGGCATAGGTATTCATAGAAATACTTTAATTTTCTGAAAAAATTTCCAAAAAGAAAAAAGAAAAACCGAAAAAAAATCCGGCACTGTAGGAATGTGGTACTGTTCATATTTGTAGAATAGATGAACAGTGCGCGGTGACATGGCAGCGCGAAGGAAATAGAATTTTTCCGACGGGCATGGTATTCATAGAAATACTTCAATTTTCGGAAAAAAATTCCAAAAAAAAAATTCCGAAAAAAAAATCCGGCACTGTAGAAGTGTGTTACTGTTCATATGAAAAATCCAAAAAAATTGTTAAATTCCTAGTGTTTATGATTTTTTTTTCTTGTAAAAAGTTTGGAAAAGATTACAAAGTAGTTTGGAGTGGTTATTTTTCATTTTTTTTCAAATTTTTAGAAAGTGGTTCGAATTGGTTTGGAGATTTGTTTCAAAATTTATTGATTTGGATTTTCAAATTCTGTTAAAAAAATCTATCGTTTTTAGATTTTGTTTTGGAGTGGATATTTTTCATTTTTTTTCAAATTTTTAGAAAGTGGTTTGAATTGGTTTGGAAATTTGTTTCAAAAAGTATTGATTTGGTTTTTTCAAAATTTGTTAAAAAAATCTATTGTTTTAAAAATGTTGGAATATTTTAGAAAAGAATCGAGTGCTTATACATAAACTTTTGATTTGGAGAAATTTTATTGATTTTGAGATATATTTTAAAATCTGTTAAAGTTTTGGGAAAAGAAAAAAAAGAGAGAAAAAAAGGCCGAGCCAGACGCACAGCACGCGGCCCAGCCCAGCAGCCGGCCCAGCCCAGATATGCGGTGACGTCAGCAGTGACGTCATCGGCGGCCGGGCTCCGCCGCGGCGAAATGGGCCCCTGAGATTTTTTGAATTTGCGAATTAGTCCTTTTCGGAGTTTTTTTTGCAAGATGTTGCGCTGAAGTGACGTTTTTGCACGGAACCCCCCGATCTTTTCATGAATTACAAATCGGTCCTCCCACCGAGCACTGTAGAAGTGCGATTATCTGCGAACGTGTGGCTGTTGCCGGCCGATCGGACGGCCGAGAAGAATCGGGCCGACGTTGGCCGGTCGGAGGGGGAGCTGAAGGCTTGCGCTTTGATATATAGTAGTTATGAGAGAGGGAATATTAAATATCAATTCCCACTCAGGAAAGGTATGGAACACTTCCCTAGAAAGAAGATGAAGTTACCTTTTGATTCTATTGTTAGAGCAAATTATTCTGTTGATGCTTCATCACTTGGAAACACTTGATTCTTACTTTCTGCGCCTAACTGAAAGGCGTTAAATAAAAAGCGCTTATGGGAGAAAACCCATTATTTTATATCTGCAATTTTTCTTTTCTTTTGAGTCAAGGAGTTGTTTACTTCTGTAACAATTCCTTTGTATCTTTATTTTATCGCATTGTTGTGCCAAGTATTGCCTCTAATAGGAAGATGATGCTAGATTTGGATTTCTGCGCAGGAACAGATTTCTGCTGTTCACCGTTTTACTTCTGTAAAATCACAGAAAAAATATTTAAATCTGCAAATTTGTGTGCGCGATCCTCATATATGTATGCATCTTTCGTTAGTTTAGCGTTTTTCGATCTGAGCAACGTAGGTGACTCGAATTTTTTTGTCTTTACGGCCTGTTCTGTTTAGACAGATTCTGTCTTTTATTTTTGCATTCTCTCTTTTACTAGTGTTGAGTGGAATTCTTTTTTAGTGTGAAGAGCTTCACATAACATCAGTGGCAGTAGTTAATGTTAAAAGTAACGGTCATGTTTGTGTCATTATAGAACATGTGAGTTTTTCATTGTGCACTAACCTCAAATGAGAATTACTCTGAGTTTGGTGTGGCAGAAGTTTTCAAGGGTCAAGAGAGAAGGATGATATAATGTGATCAAGAAGAGTGAAGAGCTTAAGCTTGGATGCTCCCATGGATCACCCCAGCATATTTTAAGAAGACTCAAGCGTCTAAGCTTCAATCCCTAGGAAGTTAGAAGATGGTTGGGAGCCCATCATTAAAATGAAGGTGGATGATTTTGATTGCAATGCTTTATGTGATCTTGGTGGTAGTATTTCTGTTATGCCTAAGAAACTCTATGATATGCTTGATTTAGCACCTTTGGAACACTGTTATTTGGATGTTCACCTTGCTGATAATACTATAAAGAAACCTTTGGGAGAGTTGATGATGTTTTATAATGGTTAACAATAACCTTGTCCCCGTTGATTTTGTTGTTTTGGATATTGAATGCAATGCTTCTTGTCCTATTGTTTTGGGAAGACCTTTTTTAGAACTGTTGGTGCTATATTGATATGAGAGGGGAATATTAAATATCAATTCCCACTCAAGAAAGGTATGGAACACTTCCCTAGAAAGAATGAAGTTACCTTTTGATTCTATTGTTAGAGCAAATTATTCTGTTGATGCTTCATCACTTGGAAACACTTGATTCTTACTTTCTGCGCCTGGCTGAAAGGCGTTAAATAAAAGCGCTTATGGGAGAAAACCCATTATTTTATTTCTGCAATTTTTCTTTTCTTTTGAGTCAATGAGTTGTTTACTTCTGTAACAATTCCTTTGTATCTTTATTTTATCGCATTGTTGTGCCAAGTATTGCCTCTAATAGGAAGATGATGCTAGATTTGGATTTCTGCGCAGGAACAGATTTTGCTGTTCACCGTTTTACTTCTGTAAAATCACAGAAAAAATATTTAAATCTGCAAATTTGTGTGCATGATCCTCATATATGTATGCATCTTTCGTTAGTTTAAAGTTTTTCGATCTGAGCAACGTAGGTGCCTCGAAATTTTTGTCTTTACGCACTGTTCTGTTTAGACAGATTATGTCTTTTATTTTTCGCATTATCTCTTTTACTAGTGTTGAGTGGAATTCTTTTTTAGGGTGAAGAGCTTCACATAACATCAGTGGCAGTAGTTAATGTTAAAAGTAACGGTCATATTTGTGTCATTATAGAACATGTGAGTTTTTGATTGTTTACTAACCCTCAAATGAGAATTACTCTGAGTTTGGTGTGGCGGAAGTTTTCAAGGGTCAAGAGAGAAGGATGATATACTGTGATCAAGAAGAGTGAAGAGCTTAAGCTTGGGGATGCTCCCATGGATCACCCCAACATATTTTAAGAATACTCAAGCGTCTAAGCTTCAATCCCTAGGAAGTTAGAAGATGGTGGGAGCCCATCATTAAAATGAAGGTGGATGATTTTGATTGCAATGCTTTATGTGATCTTGGTGCTAGTATTTCTGTTATGCCTAAGAAACTCTATGATATGCTTGATTTAGCACCTTTGGAACACTGTTATTTGGATGTTCACCTTGCTGATAATACTATAAGGAAACCTTTGGGAGAGTTGATGATGTTTTTATAATGGTTAACAATAATCTTGTCCCCGTTGATTTTGTTGTTTTGGATATTGAATGCAATGCTTCTTGTCCTATTGTTTTGGGAAGACCTTTTCTTAGAACTGTTGGTGCTATTATTGATATGAGAGAGGAATATTAAATATCAATTTCCACTCAAGAAAGGTATGGAACACTTTTCGTAGAAAGAAGATGAAGTTACCTTTTGATTATATTGTTAGAGCAAATTATTCTGTTGATGCTTCATCACTTGGAAACACTTGATTCTTACTTTCTGCGCCTAGCTGAAAGGCGTTAAATAAAAGCGCTTATGGGAGACAACCCATTATTTTATTTCTAGAATTTTTTTTTTTTTTTTGAGTCAAGGAGTTGTTTACTTCTGTAACAATTCCTTTGTTCTTTATTTATCGCATTGTTGTTGTCAAGTATTGCCTATAATAGGAAGATGATGCTAGATTTGGATTTCTGCGTAGGAACAATTTCTGCTGTTCACCGTTTTACTTCTGTAAAATCACAGAAAAATTATTTAAATCTGCAAAAAAATTGCGTGATCCTCAGATATGTAGGCATCTTTCGTTAGCTTAGCGTTTTTCGATATGAGCAACGTAAGTGCCTCGAAATTTTGGCTTTACGGACTATTCTGTTTAGACAGATTCTGTCTTTTATTTTTCGCATTCTCTCTTTTACTAGTGTTGAGTGGAATTCTTTTTTAGGTTGAAGAGCTTCACATAACATCAGTGGCAGTAGTTAATGTTAAAAGTAACGGTCATGTTTGTGTCATTATAGAACATGTGAGTTTTTGATTGTGCACTAACCCTCAAATGAGAATTACTCTGAGTTTGGTGTGGCGAAAGTTTTCAAGGGTCAAGAGAAAAGGATGATATAATGTGATCAAGAAGAGTGAAGAGCTTAAGCTTGGGGATGCTCCCATGGATCACCCCAGCATATTTTAAGAAGACTCAAGCGTCTAAGCTTCAATCCCTAGGAATTTAGAAGATGGTTGGGAGCCCATCATTAAAATGAAGGTGGATGATTTTGATTGCAATGCTTTATGTGATCTTGGTGCTAGTATTTCTGTTATGTCTAAGAAACTCTATGAAATGCTTGATTTAGCACCTTTTGGAACACTGTTATTTGATGTTCACCTTGCTGATAATACTATAAAGAAACCTTTGGGGAGAGTTGATGATGTTTTTATAATGGTTAACAATAACCTTGTCCCCGTTGATTTTGTTGTTTTGGATATTGAATGCAATGCTTCTTGTCCTATTGTTTTGGGAAGATCTTTTCTTAGAACGTTGGTGCTATTATTGATATGAGAGAGGGGAATATTAAATATCAATTCCCACTCAAGAAAGGTATGGAACACTTCCCTGGAAAGAAGATGAATTTACCTTTTGATTCTATTGTTAGAGCAAATTATTCTGTTGATGCTTCATCACTTGGAAACACTTGACTACTTTCTGCGCCTAGCTGAAATGCGTTAAATAAAAGCGCTTATGGGAGACAACCCATTATTTTATTTCTGCAATTTTTCTTTTGTTTTTGAGTCAAGGAGTTGTTTACTTCTGTAACAATTCTTTTGTATCTTTATTTTATCGCATTGTTGTGCCAAGTATTGCCTCTAATAGGAAGATGATGCTAGATTTGGATTTCTACGCAGGAACAGATTTCTGCTGTTCACCGTTTTACTTCTGTAAAATCACAGAAAAATTATTTAAATCTGCAAAAAAAATTGCGTGATCCTCAGATATGTACGCATCTTTCGTTAGTTTAGCGTTTTTCGATCTGAGCAATGTCAGTGCCTCGAAAAAATTCGTCTTTACGGACTGTTCTGTTTAGACAGATTCTGTCTTTTATTTTTCGCATTCTCTCTTTTAGTATTGTTGAGTGGAATTCTTTTTTAGGCTAAAGTGATTCACAAAACATCAGTGGCAGTAGTTAATGTTAAAAGTAACGGTCATGTTTGTGTCCTTATAGAACATGTGAGTTTTTGATTGTGCACTAACCCTCTAAAGAATTACTCTGAGTTTGGTGTGGCGGAAGTTTTCAAGGTCAAGAGAGAAGGATGATATAATGTGATCAAAAGAGTGAAGAGCTTAAGTTTGGGGATGCTCCCATGGATCACCCCAGCATATTTCAAGAAGACTCAAGCGTCTAAGCTTCTGTCCCTAGGAAGTTAGAAGATGGTTGGGAGCCCATCATTAAAATGAAGGTGATGATTTTGATTGCAATGCTTTATGTGATCTTGGTGCTAGTATTTCTGTTATGCCTAAGAAACTCATGATATGCTTGATTTAGCACCTTTGGAACACTGTTATTTGGATGTTCACCTTGCTGATAATACTATAAAGAAACCTTTGGGGAGAGTTGATGATGTTTTATAATGGTTAACAATAACCTTGTCCCCGTTGATTTTGTTGTTTTGGATATTGAATGCAATGCTTCTTGTCCTATTGTTTTGGGAAGACTTTTCTTAGAACTGTTGGTGCTATTATTGATATGAGAGAGGGAATATTAAATATCAATTCCCACTCAAGAAAGGTATGGAACACTTCCTGAAAGAAGATGAATTACCTTTTGATTCTATTGTTAGAGCAAATTATTCTGTTGATGCTTCATCACTTGAAAACACTTGATTCTTACTTTCTGCGCCTAGCTGAAAGGCGTTAAAGAAAAGCGCTTATGGGAGACAACCCATTATTTTATTTCTGCAATTTTTCTTTTTTTGAGTCAAGGAGTTGTTTACTTCTGTAACAATTCCTTTGTATCTTTATTTTATCGCATTGTTGTGCCAAGTATTGCCTCTAATAGGAAGATGATGCTAGATTTGGATTTCTGCGCAGGAACAGATTTCTGCTGTTCACCGTTTTAATTCTGTAAAATCACAGAAAAATTATTTAAATCTGCAAATTTTTGTGCGTGATCCTCAGATATGTACGCATCTTTCGTTAGTTTAAAGTTTTTCGATCTGAGCAATGTGCCTCGAAAAAATTCGTCTTTACGGACTGTTCTGTTTAGACAGATTCTGTCTTTTATTTTTCGCATTCTCTCTTTTACTAGTGTTGAGTGGAATTCTTTTTTAGGGTGAAGAGCTTCACATAACATCAGTGGCAGTAGTTAATGTTAAAAGTAACGGTCATGTTTGTGTCCTTATAGAACATGTGAGTTTTTGATTGTGCACTAACCCTCTAATGAGAATTACTTTGAGTTTGGTGTGGCGGAAGTTTTCAAGGGTCAAGAGAGAAGGATGATATAATGTGATCAAGAAGAGTGAAGAGCTTAAGCTTGGGGATGCTCCCATGGATCACCCCAGCATATTTCAAGAAGACTCAAGCGTCTAAGCTTGGGGATGCCCAAGGCATCCCCTTCTTCATCAGCAACTTATCAGGTCATCTCTAGTGAAACTATATTTTAATTCTTTCACATCATATGTGCTTTACTTGGAGCGTCTGTGTGCTTTTATTTTCAGTATTTTATTTTTTTTGGTCAACTTGATTGGACCCTAGCATTCTTGATTGGAGAGAGACACGCTCCGCTTTTTCATATGAATACTCCTATTCTTCACTTATACTTGTTGAGTATTCTTATCTAGCTATTGCTATGCTTTTAGCTCCTGTTTTGCATGCATCTCTTATTCAGAGCTGTTAGTTCTTTTAAAGAAAGTACTCTCTTGCTTCACTTATAATTGTTTGGAGAGTTTATGTTGAAATAAATTGATTGGTGTTTGGTTGGAACAGAAAATGTTGCATGTGGTAGATGGTATAATGGAAAAAGCTTACATATTCTTGTAGATCACTGTATTGGATAATTTGATACTTGTCAATTGTTTTGAGTTATCAAGTAGTTCATGTTTAAGCTTTTGTATCATGTAGTTAAAACCTATTAATGAAGAACTACCGTAAAGCTCGTTGAAATTTGGTTTGCATGATTGGTATCTCTAAGGTCTAGATATTTTCTAGTAAAAGGGTTTGGTTAACAAGGAAGACAGTGTAGAGTCTTATAATGCTTGCAATATGTTTTCATATAAGTCTTGCTGTGTCGGTTGATATCCTGTGTTTGCTTCAAATAACCTTGCTAGCCTAAACTCTGTACTGAGAGGGAATGCTTCTCGTGCATCCAAAACCTTGAGCCAAAATCCATGCCATCTGTGTCCACCATAACTACCTATATGTGGTATTTCCTTGCCATTCCAAGTAAATTTTTCATGTGCTACCTTTAAACTATTCAAACTTTATTACTCCTATTTTGTGTCAATGTTTACCAAGCTCATGAGGACGGGGTGGATGTCTTTATGTCAACTGTCAAACAGACTTTACCACCGGACTAGCGGCATATACATCCGCTTATCCATTAATTTTGCAAAAAGAGCTGGCAAATGGGGTGCCCAGTCCCAATTAATTACAACTTTAACCGCTTAATTCTCTTCACATTTTTGCCCTGATTTATCAGTCAAGCAATGACAAACAGTGAAATATCTGCATGTGTAAACAAAAGAGAAGAGGGATGATCTGCCTTGCTGGTAGAAATAACGTCCTTCATGGGAGCCGCTCTTAAAAGTCTGGTTGGCAGGGGTCATATTGTACTTTCCATTTTCTGATTCGTTGACAATTAACAAACACCTCTCAAAACTTATTTTTACTCTCTATATGATTTCAAAAACTTAAAAAGCTCTAGCACATGATTTAATCCCTGCTTCCCTCTGCGAAGGGCCTTTCTTTTACTTTTATGTTGAGTCAGTTTTCCTACTTCTTTCTATCTTAGAAGCAAACACTAGTGTCAACTTTGGTGCAACAATTTTTATATGCTTGTATATTGCACTTATTATATTGCTTTGTGTTGACAAATATCCATGAGATATATATGTTGAAAGTTGAAAGCAATTGCTGAAGCTTAAATCTTCCTTTGTGTTGGTTAAATACCTTTTACTTAGAATCTATTGCTTTATGAGTTAACTCTTATGCAAAACTCTTTGATGCTTGTCTCGAAAGTACTATTCATGAAAAGTTTTTGCTTATATGATTCAGTTGTTTGCTCATTATCTACTTGCTAGCAAACTATAGACCATTGACCTGGATCACTTCATTCATAACATGTGCTTTACAATACTATTTGATCAAGATTATGATTGTAGCATGTCACCTCAGAAATTATTTTGTTTTTATCGTTTTACCTACTCGAGGACGAGTAGAACTAAGCTTGGGGATGCTTGATACGTCTCAAACGTATCTATAATTTCTGATGTTCCATGTTGATATTATACCAATTGTTACATGTTTTATATACACTTCATAGCATTTTTATGCATTTTCTGGGACTAACCTATTAACAAGATGCCACAGTGCCAGTTCCTGTTTTCTGCTGTTTTTGTATTCCAGAAAAGCTAGTCTGGAAATATTCTCGGAATTGGACGAAACTTGGACAGAACCTCCTATTTTTCCAACACGTACACGGAGTCCAAAGGAGAGACGGAGGGGAGCCACGAGGCAGCCACACCATGGGGCCGCGCGGCCCCCCTGCCGCGCCGTGGGGTGGTGTGGGCCCCACGGGCTCTCCAGCCGCCGCCCTTTCGCCTATTTATTCTCCCGACGCGAAAACCCTAAATACCCGAGCCATTATCCACGAAAAGTTCCAGAGACGCCGCCGCCGTCAACCCTAGCTCGGGAGGGTTCAGAAGCTCTTCCCGGCACCCTGCCGGAGGGGGAATCATCACCGGAGGGCTCTACATCACCATGCCTGCCTCCGGAGTGATGCGTGAGTAGTTCATCCTTGGACTACGGGTCCATGCAGTAGCTAGATGGTTGTCTCTCCACTTTATGCTATCATGTTTAGATCTTGTGAGCTGCCTATCATGATCAAGATCATCTTATTGTAATGCTACATGTTGTGTTTGCTGGGATCCGATGAATATTGAATACTATGTCAAGTTGATTATCAATCTATCTTATATGTTATTTATGATCTTGCATGCTTTCCGTTACTAGTAGATGCTTTGGCCAAGTAGATGCTTGTAACTCCAAGAGTGAGTATTTATGCTAGATAGTGGGTTCATGCCTCCGGTAATCTGGGAGAGTGACAATAACTTCTAAGATTGTGGATGTGTTTGCCACTAGGGATAAAATAACCGATGCTTAGCTTAAGGGTGCGCCGTTAGGTCTAATGCATTTGTTTACATTACGCACATTACTTAATGCAATTATCCGTTGCTTGCAACTTAATACCAACGGGGAACTCGGATGACAACCTTGGATTATTAGTCATAGACGCTGTTGGATAACGGTCTATGTATTTTGTCGTAATGCCCACATGAATATCATAGTAATCATCATGTCATATATATGCATTGTCATGCGCTCAATATTTTGTCAATTGCCCAGCTGTAATTTGTTCACCCAGCATGTTAGTTATCTTTTATGGAGAGACACCACTAGTGAACTGTGGACCCCTCCATTCTTTACACTGATAATACAACCAACTGCAAACATTGTTCCTTTTCATTCTCTGCAATTTACTACTGTTTTCCACACCATACGTTTAATCCTTTGTTTTCAGCAAGCCGGTGAGATTGACAACCTCACTGTTTCGTTGGGGCAAAGTAGTTTGATTGTTTGTGTGCAGATTCCACGTTGGTGATCGAGTAAACGGCCCACCAACAACCTTCAGAAGTGATTTCTTACTCCTACTGGTCGTTAAACCTTGGTTTCATCATGAGGGAAACTGCTGCTACACTGCTTCATACATTCCTCTTGGGGTCTCCCAACGAATGTGTGATCCACGTCATCAATCACTCCTCCAGGCCACCTCCACCGCCCCTCCCCCTCCCACCTCCACCGGTGACGGCGCCAGGGCAAAGCCCGGGCGTCACGGCGGCGGCGGTCTTTCCCTCGCGCGTCGGGAGACTGCAGGTCGCGGCGGCCGATCTGGCATGAACCCAACGGTGATGGCGGTCCAGCGACGGCCGGATCTCGGCGGCGGATCTGCAGCCTCCGGCGGCAGACTTGCTGTTTCTACTCCAGGCCTTGATCTGCATCACGAGGGCGCCCGGGGTTGCGAACCTGGGTTTGGCGGTGGTAGTCATCTTCTCCGTCGGAGGTGATCGGCCCGATGCTGGTTTGGCAGATCTCTGGATCCGCCAGCGAGTCCCGGCTGCGAGATGGGGAGGATGCGTGGTTGCCGGAAAAAACTGAGCCTTGACTTTGTTCAAGCAGGCGATGGCGGTGCCTTCGCGTCATTACCTTGTTGAAGGCATCACCGTTCCAGCTATTGTCCACCCGCTCGCGCTGCTCCGAGGGAAACCCCAGATCCCGGGTTTCCCGGATCGGACGATGGCGGCGCTATCGATGTCGCTCTCCCTCTTGGGGCATTGTTTTTCGAGCAGATGCTGGATGGAGGAAGCAAGATGTGGAGTGGTGTACATCTACCACGTTGATGACGACGAGTCTCAGCGGCGTGGCGCAGCGGGGCCTCGACGACGACCGTATGATGATGGACTCGCACAGGATGGTGGAGCTGTATGGCGCCGTGGCGATGCCGATGGCAGGCCTTGCAAGGTCACCGCATTGATCGCCCTTGAAAATGGGATGGCGGAAGATGGTGGCAGCGGCTTCTGTCATGCGCATACGGCGCGCGCTGAGGATCAGCTGGACCGATTTGTGCTTCCGACGCGCTGTCGGGCGGCCTGGTTGAAGCCTCCGGATTTAGATGATGTGCGTTGGTGCGTGAGGTCAGGACATCGGCTCTGATTGTTCCACCCCCTTCATAAGGCTTGTAGGTGTAGCGAGTTTTCGCCTAGATAATGGTTCGTTCTGGTTGATCGATGTATTTCTTTGTAAAGCACAGTGCTTACTGTTTTTCCATATTAATAAACTCAGCTGTGTGCATCCTTTGATGCAGAGGCTGGGGTCACACCCTCCATTTCATAAAAAAATGCAATATAATTCACATGTATCAAACTAAGTTTTTACGAATTTGAAGATAAATGTTCATGTCGTCTTAAAAAAGTGTACTACATGTGCTAATTCAAAAATGGTCGTCTATCATAATTACTGCATCAGAAAGAAAATGTTCATACCTACAAAATAAATATGCATACAAATGAAAAAAATCACTATGTGTATTTCCTAGAGTATACGTGTATTTGCAAGAAAAGGGGGAGGGGGATAAAAGTAGACAAAAAAAATAGACGATGAAACGAAAAATGGATAAGAAATCTAGAAACAGAAATAAAATACCTAAATAAATAGAGAACCTAGACATGAAACCAAAAATACCAATCTCTAACACAAAAAAGACCAAAATGCACTATTGAAGCTATAATGGAGAATGGTCGGCCCATATGCATGAGGAGGGTGCGAGGCGCTCTGATACACATCGCCAAAGGAGGTAAATGGGGATTGCTAGTGGGCAATTTTACGAGTGCTACTAGGAATGCCGACACAGACATATACTTAATTGGGGGTGCCGAAGTTTGTCTAAATTGTTCATTTTCTTTTTGATTTTTAATATTCTAGTAATATTTTTATTTATTTTCTTATTTACCTATTTGATACTTTAAATTGTTTATCTTTATTTTATAATCACCCCTCGGTGGATATTTGTTTATGCACATCGAATAACAATATTCACACTAGTCATGAGAGATGTTTCGTAAGATCACAAAACTAAATTGTAGCGTACTTTAAACTAATTTTATAAGAACGCCTATTGAAATTCTCATGTATTTCAAAAAATGTTCATGTCTTTCACATCAAATGTCACATTTCTCTGAAATATACTGATTCACTTTTTTTTTTTGCATGGAGAGATATATTGATTCAGAACACTCACCACAAACAAAGCGAGGGTGGTCACTTCCAGATAATATGTGCTACTCGCAGATCGACTTGCAGGTGGGAGATTTTTCATCTAAGCTGCGATTGACAAGCCGAAGTCAGTGTCATGTCGTCTGTGGACCGAAGCCCGCAGGTCCTCTATCATTCTATCAAGCATGTCGCCACAGTATGAACACGCAGTGCTGTTCTATAGCGAGAGTTGCTCTCCTACAGTCGTACCAGTGGCGAAATCACAACTCGCTGATTGCGTGAGATGGATTTTGAGGATCGATGGACCGTTCAGACTAGCATGAATAGCACAGGGACAAAGATCAACCTAGAAATGACAAAGCAAGAGTTTCTATTAAAGCGGAAGCAGATCATTTTCCCAGCGCCTCGGTGGATGTCAAGAAGCAACAGAAGACGAGCCTGGAGTACCTGTCAAACGTAAGCAAAAGATCCTGGACGTGTTTAGGTGCCTAGGCGGCCACGCTCGCGCTGCCCCGACCACTCGTGCTAACAGTACGTCTAAAGAAATTTTTAGATTGGTGCCATCCCATGCCTCTGTAATAGTACAGCACTGTTTGTTAATAATAACGTACAGATCCCAATACATAGTTGCAAGAGAGCAATGTCCCATCCAAATATCTTCCCAAAACATAATTTTTCTACCATTGCCCACTTTCCACCGAAATCCTATCTTAGCTGCAGATGCAGCCCACACTACCCTTTCCAAAAAGGGGAGCATGGGGTGTAGGATTCGCCCTCAGAATATTAGGAGATAAATCATATTTATAATCTACGATTTGTCTCCAAATTTTATTTTGATCCATGTGATATCTTTTAATCCAAGAGGCAAGCAAACAGAGATTAAACTCCTTAAATTCTGAATCCCTAAGCCTCCAAACTCCTTTTTTTGGCAAATCATGTCCCAATTCGCAAGATGGTATTTCCTAGCATCCTCATTATCATTCCAAAAGAAATGACTCATCTGAGAATTAATAGCATGAATGGCCCACTTAGGAAATTTCAGGAAGGACGGCAGGTACATCGGTATACCTGCAATACAGGCTTGCAGTAAAACTAATCTAGCTCTATAAGATAAGAGCTTTCCCATCCATCCCGAAATTTTCTTAAAGATTTTATCTATCACGGGTTGAAGATCCTCCTTCCTTAACTTATGAAAATGAAGAGGGACACCCAAATAGATAAAGGGAATTGACCTTGTTTACAACCGAAAACTTGAGCAGGAAGGTTAGCCTCCTCCTCGGGACATTAATCGTGAGCAAATCACTCTTATGATAATTTATTCGCATACCAGACATGTTTTCAAAACATGTCAAAGTCATCTAAGCTGCGATTGACATGCCGAAGTCAGTGCCATGTCGTCACAGTATGAACACGCAGTGCTGTTCTTTAGCGAGAGTTGCTCTCGCACAGTCGTACCAGTGGCGAAATCACAACTCGCTGATTGCGTGAGATGGATTCTGACCGTTCAGACTACCATGAATAGCACAGGGACAAAGACGATCAAGCTATTTTTCCACCCAATATAAGCGACGGCCTACTCTCCTCAAAATGGCAAAGCAAGAGTTCCTATTAAAGAGGAAGCAGATCATTTTCCCAGCGCCTCGGTGGATGTCAAAGACGAGCCTGGAGTCCCTGTCAAACGTAAGCAAAAGATCCTGGACGTGTTTAGGTGCCTAGGCGGCCACGCTCGCGCTGCCCCGACCACTCGTGCTAGCACCGGATCCTTCCGATGACTGCAACTACCATGGCTAAGCATGTGGTGAATCCCTGGCCACTTACCGTAGTTCTGTTTGGCCAGCGATGTATGCCAAGTAAGCAGACAGCCATTAACTGTATAAACTGACGCCAGATGTATGACGAGTGGATACATTCAGGCAGGGTATAAACAGAGAAGTAAAACTAGATACTTAACCCCTTATTCGTCTACCCTTGAAACAAATTTATCCGTGTGGGGTTGCCAGCATCGTGGAGTCCGGAGTCGTTTTCATCGTCGCAACACGTTGGGGTATCAGGTCCATATACTGTCACGCAGAGTGCGTCAAACAGTATGCGGATATAGGTTGCTTGGCCCTAAGAAGCTAAGAGCTACATGCAACGCATCTAAAAATCAAATGGATATAAAGGTGCGTGACGCATCTAAAAATTCAGTACTCTGAATCGACGATGTAATATATATGCTCTATGGACTTATTGGTTATGGATTATCTAGGTTTTTTTTTTCTCCTTAGATTTTGAAGAAGCCACACAATTAAACATCGAGGCCGCGTAGCGCCAGGATGGCAATTTTACACATAGGTGATGCCAATTTTACCCATAGGTGCGGGTACCCGTGAGTACCGTACCCGCATGGGTAGAGTATGTGCATAATTTTATATCCATGGGTAGTACTCATACCCTACTCGTTAAATCGTGGGTAGGCCACGGGTACAGCCTTATACCTGTGGGTATACCCATACCCTACCCGTTATATAGACATGTGGATATTAACCCTAAAGCTCCAACATATGCATCCCGTGATTGAGTTGAGATAGTTGTCATGTACTCGTATATCTGTATTTAGTTGAGATAAATGTTTTTTTTGTCAAATGTGTTATCGATGAAAGTTAAAATAATGTGAATAACTTGTGTACTATTTGATCTACCCGTTGGGTACACGATGGGTATGGTTACCCGTCAGATACGGGTACGGGTATGGGTAGAATTTTATACCCATTAACTATACGGGTATGGGTATGGTATTGCTCTACCCGCCCCATCCGCTACCCATTTCCATCCTTACGTAGCGGTTTAAAACGTTTTTCCACAGAAAATAGAATATTTATTTATTTCTTCAAAGAAATTTAAAATAAATTACATGTTTCTTACTCCCAACACCTATTAAAATTGCACTTGAACTTTTTAAGAGATACTTTTGGAGTACACAAATCATATTGAAAATTATTTCAACAAAATTTTGGTTTCAAACATTGTAGTATGGGTATGGGGCATATGCATGCATTTATTTTTTAGAATTAGCTATTGGCTTTCCTTCCATTTGCGTGTTACACCCTCCGATCGGAAAAGGTTAACACAAAAATTTCAAAATACAAATATAGCTACACACTAAAATATGTCTAGATACATCCGTATTCAGATAAATCTGTGTAAATCATTTCCGATTGCAGGGAGTATCAAATTTTCACCTACTAGTCAAAATGGCCAGAATATTTTATCGAGCCAAATGTATAAAACTCCCAATTTGATAGACAAAACATGAGTAACACGCTGCAAAAAGTATATGAATCGATTGACATTAAAAAGCAGTTTTCAATGGTATAGCTTTGGTGGATATTAGTTATATTTGTTGAGTAAACATATAGTCAATGGTTTTCTATATGACATATGTGCCTTATAAACCCGGACGACGGGAGTAGCATACACTACGTCCATAAATGTGTTCATATTTTTGTCTTTGTCGTGTCTTAAAACAAAATGAGAGGACGTACCCATGGAAGAATAAAAAAATCTTGCAATTTAGACAAATGCTTGAGAAATCTTGAAACTCGTTAAGAAAACCATAATTAATACTTACAGAGTCATTCTTATTTATTATTGGATTTATGTTCGAAATTAGAACTGTTGTATTGTTTTAATACATGTTAGTTCTTATATTTCAGAGATTAGGAATTGTTTGCAAGTTTCTACTTCCATACTTTGTGGGTGAGATTGTCAACATTTATCTCTCCTATATAAAAAGAACGTAATGTTCAATGCTTGTTCCGCTCTTTATTTTGTTTAACCTCAACATGTACGTGTTGGATGTATGCCCAAAAGGCAATGTATTTATACATCTGATTCAATAATTATGATTTGTATTCTCTATGCTATAACTGCAGTGGTTTCTGAATATGTGATTCAGAGGAAAGCTCACTCGCACGTGTAGGGAATATGAACACGTAAAATATACCCTAGTTCTTTTACGGACTAATTTGTTGATTGCTAGATGACACTGCTTTCCTAGTCATGTACATTGTTTATGTCAGCATCAATGAGTGGCATATTATTGGATAATAATATGGCCGGGTAGACCCAAGTTTTGGTATGCTAAGAGATTCCGTTAAATTGTCTTTTTGTCCTTAGCTTTTCACAGTAAGGTTATATATAACATGTCCTGCAACCTGAGGTTATTGGGGTTATGCATACTGGAAGAATTACTTTGGTACTATCAACGCCATGGCCGTAACTCGGTGGCAAAACGGCAGTCACTGGGTGATTACCAAGGTGTGCATATATTCTAATGTTCTGAGATGGGAAATTACTCCTCGGTGATTAGAGAGATATGCCCTAGGCCCTCTCGGTATTAAAAGGTATCCAATATGTTCTGCAGACAATGCATGGTGAAGTTACACCGTGTGGGATATCATAATACGGAAACGAGTAAAGGGAACTTGCCGGTTAACGAGATAGACAAATATGTAATGAATCAATGAGTGGTTCATGGTGTCATCCACGGATCTATATCTCGGGCGAAGTTTTGGTATCGTGAGTAATGGGAATGATATATTAAATAGTCAACAGGTTCAACAGAGTGTCTTCGCATAACGGTAGCAGTTATTCAGGTCGTTCTCAGATCTGACCCTGGCCGGTGATTAGATGAGCACATCTAATTATAGCTACACGTTATCGAACCTGTATGGTGGACACGCTTAAACTAGGATTGGTTAGTTGTGTATATTGGTTGGTCTGGAACATAGAGAGAGTATCACCGGAATAGTATCTGCGAGATGGATATGGTTATATCAGAGAGATTACTTTTTGATAGAAGTTGCTATCAGGTCGGATTTATTCCGAGGGTTTATAAAGGATAGAAATATTTATCCAGAGAATTTTTCAGCGGACACTGGGTGTCCGGATCATGTAAAAGTGTTTTATATGATAAGTAATTAATTCTGGGAATTTTTTGTAAAATGAAAATATTTATTTGGAATTAATTAGACAAAAGAATTAATTTATTAATTAATTAATAATTGGAAAAATATATATAATTGGAGCGGGCTACCAAGATGGGCCGTAGGGGCCCACCAAGGTAGCCGCACCACCATGTGGTGGTGGTGGGCCAAGGCGCCATGAGGGGGGAGGCTCCCCCCAGCCGAAACCCTAATGGGCCATGCGGCCCATGGGGGGGAGGAGGCGGCGGCGGCAGCCAAGGGCGGCCGGCCTAGGGCGGGCCCCACCCACCTAGGTCGGTGTGGCCTAGGGCGGGCCCCACCCAGGCGGCGGCGGTGGAGGGGAGGCTCCCAAACCGAACTGGGGTTGGGGGCTTTCCCCTTCCCCAAGTTGACTTGGACTAGGAGAAAGCTTTCCCCTTCCCCAAGTCCCTCCACCCCTTGGGCCTCCTATATAACCCCCCACTCCCTCCTATTTGGAGACACACAAGTTGAGACAAGTTCTCTCAAGTTTAGATCTCTTCTAGTTGAATTAGAGGATCCCTCTCTCTAATTAGATTAGATCTAATCTCTCTCTCTTTCTCATGTGTTGAGATCTCCACCTTCATATACACCAGTAGTGCTTCAAGCTTGGACGGCGAAGCCCTGCTGAACCTTTCCCGGTGTACGCGTGCAACCTCTCAGAGGGGTGATCTGTCGGATCCCGACGGTTGACCCTCACGCTGTTGGATCAAGGTGACAAGGCAAGGAGAAGAGGACGTCGGCATCTCTCTACCAGGCTTTGTTGAGGAATCGGCGACAGGCTACATCGACTACGTCATCAACACTTTTTCCGCAACTTCGTGTTGGTAACGTATTCCATATAGATCTTCGGATCTTTGATTTCGCATGTATCTTCATATTAGATCTTGGCAGTTGTTGTGTAGCTATACGGAAAATTTTTAATTTACCGTAGACGCAACCCAATAGTATGGTCCCCCTCACTCCTTCCTATTTTGATATTTCCCTCTCATCTTTGGTTTTTTTCCACCGGTTTGCTTACAAAGGCTCAACCGTCCTACATCTTATATTAACTTATCAAGTAAAATCTTATTTTCTCTGGTAAGGCAATGAGTGCTTATATCCTATTTTCTTTGGTAAGGAAAGCAAAATCCAACTTTTTTATACGCAATCATATTTACAATAAAATGGAAGGCAATCACCGTGATGGCTCACGGCAGTCGTGGGCTAACCGAATAGAATATTCATATCTCCACTGCAAAGTTACCTAGTCTATAACACTATACGGGTACATGTATATAATTTATATGTCGATACAACATCATTAATCACCAGTTCTTATGCATATTTTTGCCGGTTGTGAAGTTCGATGATGTGTCCGGGGTCGTGCTGCCCCGTTCTGATTCTTTCAACGACAATGGTTTGTCCTATGGCAAACTATTTTAGAGATCCGAAAAGCTATTGATCAGCGATGGAGCCGCGTCAACCTCGGGTGAAGAGGTGATCTGTCTCGCTTCTCTTTGGTGGCGGATACGGTGGTGCCGAAGCAGAGAGATGGACATTGGTTTGTCACATAGGTTTATCCTATCTTTTTAGATCTGTATGATCGGTATGTACATGCTTTGTAATTTGGTCTTTATCTATAAATGAGAAACGTATTATCTTGCAAAAAAAAAGTACGAGAAGAGCATGTTGCCGCCTAATATTGCCCATTCATGTATAACCTTGTTAATTTCAAAAACTTCCAGAATTTGCATTACAACAGATTTATATATTTAGATAATACCTTTTAAATTGGTGAGGAAACCAAAATATCATACGATTAGATGGAGAGAGGGACATGAAACAAGAACTTCATTAAAAATTTATGAAAGATTTTCTCCTTATATCTTTAACCGTCTTCCCTCACTAATTTTTTTCATATTTAAAAATTATTTTCTCCATATATTTGATTTTAATTGGAACTGTTTGGTTATTTAGTCCATGTTAGTCCATCACTTTTTAAAGATTATGATTTCTTGCAAATTTCTAAGTCTTTACCTTGTCAGCCAGCGAGGAAAAAATGTCTATAATGTGTATATTGGTAGACAAATATAACTTTTTATACCGATACATGTACGTACTGATTACTAGTAATCTCATTGCCATTTTTTGTGGGGAGTTGTATGCCTATTTAAGCACGACAGGAGCATGATGTCATAGAACCTTGCCTCCACTCCCACCCCACATCCATGGTCGAAGCTCCGCCCTACTTGTATAAACTTGTTGATTTCAAAAACCTCCAGAATTTGCATTACATCCAACTAATATAATTTGGATAGTTTGGAGAGATCTAATACAATAACTTTTAACATTTTGGCTGACAACTTGATCAACACAAATCTCAAAAGATATAATGGCTATCAAATGGCTGTGTGCATCATTTTGATGCAGATGCCAGGGATCCGCACCCCCTTTTCTAAAAAAAAAAGTGGGCACAAAAAAAAACCAGTCTAGCATATCATGTAAACCATCCTCTACCCCAATTTTTCCTGGAGGTCCCTCTAAAAACACACCTCTAGCATGTAAGTTTATAGGATGGGAGGAAAATAGAGGCCCCTCTATCACCCTTGTTTGGCGCCAGTAGAGTTTCACCTGCACTCTCTCTCGCACCATTTGAAAGCAACGCCGTCATCTTGATGACTCTTGTCACCCACGCGTAACTCCATAGTCTCGATGCCGTCGTTCTGTCCCGGCTCTCTACCTCCGTCCGACGTGATACCCGTTGCACCAGATCCTATCATTCTTGACGTCCCGCGTGGTTCTGCCGCTTCCAGCTTTGCCGACGCCGTCTAACTCGTTGCGCCGTCCCAGTTCCCCCGCCTGGCTGCTTCGTATTCCCCAGCTGGCAAGGTCGTAATTGAGGAGATGACGACAGCTTTTTCTGGATCATCCTTGCTAGGTAGGAAGGCAGGCGGTACCTAGAGTGGCAACTACCGTCCTTCGACAAAGTACAAGTGGTATCTCGATTCATTCAAGCAGCAGAATAAGAAGCAATAGTAGAGTGTTATGTGACGTTTTAATTTGAGCAATATTATGTTATGTTTGAATTGAACTCTTTGCTATGTTATGCTTTTATTTGAACCATGTTTGCTATGTTATGTTTGAGTTTGAAATGTAAAAGAATTTGTTTAATTGATGTGATGTTGAGATTCGAATAGTTTGAAATCTTCGCCGACACACGATGGCCAACACTCGGCAAAGGCTTCGCCGAGCGGCACGCGAAACACTCTGCAAAGAGCCTTCGCCGAGACACCGTGCATGGACACGTGGCCGCACGTTGTGCGTCGTCGCTTTACCGAGTGTATGTCCCAGCACTCGGCGAAGATCTCCCGTCCGCGTGGCATAAGCCTTCGCCGGCACCCCCGACAAAAAGCACTCGGCGAATATTTTCGCCGAGGCGAATTTTGCCGAGTGTGGTCCGCCGAGTGCCCCTCTCGGCAAAGCGTTCGCCAGGTGGATTCCGGCCATCGCCGAGAATTTTGACCACCCGGTGGAGAGTATTTTTCCAGTAGTAAATATACAATTTATGAAATCAAAATTACATGGCTACATACACTCCAAAATAGAAAACAAGAACTAAGAAAAATCGAAATATTTTCTTCATACTCCTAGATCTCAGTTTTTCCCCACTGCCGCTTATTGTTGTCGCTAAACATGAGGCAGGGATGACCGGATGACATGGAAATGTAATAAACTCAAAGTATTTTTTTGTTATTCTGCTTTCAATTTCTGCGGCCATAGGGAACCGGCGACGTCGCCGCCTTCTTCCGCCCACGAATCATTCCATTCCCTCCCATGCTCCCTCCACCCACGCGCCTCCATAATACGGCACCGCCACCCATGCCGCCCACTCCCACACCACAACCATTGATCACTCGCGCGCACTCTGCATTCAGTTTGCCCAGGAGCCGATCATTCGACTGCGTGCTGAAGTTGACTGGGGCGATCGAGGTTGATACATGAAGGTTCTGTGTAGCGGCTGCGAGGCGGCAGAGGCTCGCGTCCTCTGCTACGCCGACGAGGCCGCTCTGTGCGAGCGCTGCGACCGCGACGTCCACGCCGCCAACCGCCTCGCCGCAAGCACCAGCGTCTCCCGCTCCTTTCCCCCGGCAGCGCTGCCCCTGCTCAACGGCCGCCCAAGTGCGACATATGTCAGGTTCTTGCGCGCGAATCCTCATTCGTCGTCCTTGGATTGCTGTTGTTTTCTCGGATTAGGAATCGGGAACTGATTGGTTGATCTTTGTTTGCCGGCGGCCGTTCAGGAATGCCACGCTTACTTCTTCTGCCTCGAGGACCGAGCGCTGCTGTGCAGGGGCTGCGACGTCGCCGTGCACACCGCCAATCCCTTGGTGTCCGCGCACCGCCGCTTCCTAGTCACCGGCGTCCAGGTCAGCCTGGATGAGCAGACGATTGCTCCCCTGATCAGACGGAGCCCTCCCCTGCTCCGCCAGCGAAGAGCGATCAGGCCGCCCTTTACGGCGACGTTGACTTCAGCTGGGCCGCGACCGCCGCCAACGTCGGTGATAGCCTCCCGAACTGGTCGGCCGTGAACGAGCAGTTCAGTTCACCGGCGCTACGGCACGAGGAGGCAACGAGCAGGACCCCGCCACGAAAGCGGAGCCCGCGGGCGCCAGCGTTCAGTGGCCAGGGTGGCATGATGGACTGGCCCCTCGGCGAGTTCTTCGGCGGCTTCAGCAATTTCAACGGCGGGTTCGGTTTCGGCGAGAGCGGCACGTCCAAGGTCATCGTCGAGCATCTTGCTTTCTCAGTTGCAAACTTGCAACTAATTAGTTTCAGTTGATTTTTTGCTTATTGGTTGTGTAAGCGATCTGAGTATCTGACCCTGCGATGACATGTATCGAATTGCCAGGCTGACAGCGGGAAGCACGGAGGCAGCACCGGCGGCTCGCCGTACTACATGTCATCGTCCGAGGACCAGAACGCCGACGAGCTCTTCGGACAGGTGCTGGAGATGCAGCGGTCGGTGCGTGAGCTCCCGTCCCCACCGACGGCATCAGGCCTCCACTGGCAGAGGCGCCCGGGATCTTACGGTGACTCTGACACCAGCGCCTTCGTGCCGGACATTAGCCCTCCGGACAGTTCTCTCCGGTACTGCTTCCCGGCGAACCAGCCGGCAATCGCAAAGCGCAGGGGGAAATGCTAGCGAAAGTTCAGAAGATACAAATCTTGGAGAAAACGATGTGATTTTCTAGTCATTATAGGGAACGAGCTAGCGTGCAAGATACTACTGACATGATTGTGTTGACAAGGCTTGTTCGTTCGTGGCGATCAATGGTGCCTCAGCTTAGGTAGATCCCGGGGTAGCTGAGCTAGGGAGCAATCAGTGGCGATTGATGGGAAGTAAACTGTAACCGTGGCTCAACAAGCCCTGTTCTGGAACGCAGGAATTTCGTGGCAGTCTAGTGCTAATTATGCTGTTTGCTGCAAAATCCTTGGGTTCCAGATATACGCAATACTTAAGAGATGGATCTGATTCTGTAGCCCGATGAGTTAGCACGTTTCTGTAGTGTTTAAACAACCCCGCCCCTTGAAACAAAAACACAAGTTTGTGGCATCATCGGAGACCTGAATTGCAGAGCATGTCACTGCTTTCTTCAGAAAGGTAATCATACAATTAGGTGCCAATCTTGCAACAGTTAAGCCAACAATACAAGCAAATATTTTCCCTCAAAAAATAAAAAACAATATACAAGCAAATATTCAAATGTATAGTAAGATGATCAAGAGAAGGAAAAGTGAAAATTTTCACAATGCGATCACAGTGAGACTACGACACATTTCATATCAGTATCACACTAGGTTCAAGCACCAACACCGCGAAATCAGTTCAACTGTGCTAGTTCATCCTTGCACTTCGCAAGAAGGATCCAGTCCTGGTGATCTCACGCAGTGGCTTGTCGGTAAACCGGATGAGGTTATAGGCCCACGCGCCAGCCACCGCCCCGCCGACCGGGCCGACGATGTACACCCAGATGCCCTTGTAGCGGCCGGTGATCATCGCCGGACCGAGGGTTCTTGCTGGGTTCATGGACGCTCCTGATATTGGCCTGCACATCACATCGTTTCAGTTTGCAGAAACTGTCCCAGTAAAAGAAAAAGGCACAACTCATTTAAGTTATTTTTCAAACGACAACACTATTACTAGATTTATCATGAAAACTACTTTCTGGTCATCGTTTATAGAATAATTTTAGTTTTTAGCCTCTATTGTTGCGGAGTGTCAATGGTTACAAGAATTTAGAAAAAACCTCTTTTTTGCCTCCCACTTGTTATTTATTTCACATGTTATAATGTGTATTATTGTGTTTTCCTCCTGAGCCCTCTGTTGCTTTGTGTGAATGGGGCGGGAGAGAGAGAAGGGAAATATATGAGTCGGATATACATTAAAACCGTTTTAATGATAGTATTTCATTTTATTACATTTTAACTTTTTGGACTATAAATATCAAAATTTAGGTCGAGTTTGGAATCCTTTAAATTGTGCTAACACAATGTATAATATAATATTTTGGAGGGGAATGATTGCAAAGTAGTTTCAGGTGTTTTGTTTGATTTTAAATTATATTTTGGATATTCAAAATAACAACTATCAACATTACTACACTGTTTCGTGGGAAAAATGTGCGGTACTGTTTTTTCAACATATAAGAATTTTCGTGTCATTATACTGAACTTTTTTTACGTGCATTTGCATGACATCGTAGTCACTGGGCACATGGACAGGACAAAGTACAAAGTTGATGCAAAAAGTAGTTTTCTTGGACTTTGGCTAATTATTGACACTGAGACAACTGAGGCAGGAACCGGTCAAAAGGTAGATCAAAAGATTACTTCCTTGAAGACCAAAGTCCAAAATGGCGAGTAAACTAGAGGAAAACAGTAGTTAGCGTAAAATACCCGGCAATGAGGACGTTTAGTATGACAGTAGCTCCAACGGCCAGACCGGCGAGCTCACCAATCTGCGAAGAGAACGGAAAATGAGTAGTTGATTTTTAGGTACCTCCAACTCTTTCTGATTTTATATCATGAACCAATGATCACATTGCAAATTACTCATCCTGTTAGATGATAATCATGACGCCTGACGGTACTCTAGTTGGAAGTCTTGATAGCAACTAGCAATTAATTGCGTCGAAAATAAATCAATGTTCAGGACAAGGATGATGAATCGAGTTTATTTTCCGGTACTATCTCGCAAAATTGCGAGAATGGATTCACATGAAGACTGAAACTGAAGCTCTGCGTGAATGTGGAATGACATGCAGATTGTCCATGACGCAGTGGGCAGTACTTACGGCTCTGTTGTCCGTGGCAACGCCGGAGACGACGAACATGAGCAAGAAGGTGATGATGAACTCAATCACCAGCGACTGGACGTCCGACTCCGACGGCACGGTACCGAAGAAGTGCTCGCTCCCGAACAACAGCCGCAGCGTGATGCTCGCCGCCGTCGACCCAAGAACCTGCGCCGCCGCGTACGCTGGGACCTGCACCACCATCAGCAGCAGCACCTTGAGGTCGAGAACGTTCAGAAAGAAAGGCACATAGTCCTGCAGAATGTCCAAGTCCTGCCGGTGGTACCTACCTGCCTCCATGGGAAGCGGCCGCAGGTGGCGAAGGCAAGCGTGACGGCGGGGTTGAAGTGCGCGCCGGAGATGTGGCCGACGGAGTAGACCATGACCATGACGGTGAGGCCCCATGTGATGCAGATGCCCGGGAACGTCACCGTGCCGCCTGTCCTCAGGTTCACGGTCACCGCCGCGCAGCCGGCGAAGATGAGGAAGTAGGTCCCGAAGATCTCGGCGAGGATCTGCGCCCATGATCCAAGAATGTCGCATTCAGATATTTTATTGCTTGTCCAAGTTGCTGACTAATTGTTAATGGTTGGATAGCTATTGCAGGTGTGGTGTAGTGACCAAATGCGTAATGCAAAGACTGGCCGTAGCAGCACGATCAGGACGCAACACTTGCAGACACGAACAAATAATTCTATGTCCCACAAAAAAAAAAAGAACAAATGATTTTATGGACTTTTCCCTTTGCCGCAACATTACAATATTCTCGATTTTGGACTAGTATGGACTCACATGTACCTTGCGGATCAAACAACACGAAAAGTTGTCATCTTTGTCCATTCCTTTGACTCTTCTAGTGTTTGAAAACTACTCTGTTCGCCTCAAGAAAAAAGAAAAAAAAAGGAAAACTCTACTCTGTTTTTCTTCTCCACCGATGGGAGCGAACAACTACAACAACTTTCTTCTGGATAAACATGCCAGAATTGCAGGAATGAAAAATTTCGCTTGGTTGAGGAAAATGTTTAGTTGCATACTGGAAACATACCTTCTGCACGAATTGGACAGAGATCGGCTGCTTGCTGGTGCTGCTCAGAGTTTGCTCTGAATTTTGATTCTCCCCTCCTCTGCCTTCCTCCAGAGCTCCGGCGTGTTCTTGCAGCCCATTGGCTCCGTGCTCTCCTCCTCCGGCCATGCTCTCTCCCTCCCTCTCTCGTAAGCGCTCTCTGTGTCTCGCTCAACTTCGACTTGTGTGTCGATCACTATCCCTTAGCTGCTTCTGCTATTTATTGGTTCCAGGCGTCCATGCTACAGCAACATAGCGAGGTCCATGTGTGTCCTAGCGAAAGGTTATCTTCGCGATTCTTCTGTTGACCACTGCATCTGGCATCTAGCACGGAAATGGTGACTGTGCATACGTAAGTTCTTTTGAAGAATGCCTCCCAACTCCGTACGTCATATATGTCCTGACTCATGACCATGGAAAAAAAATAGCGCGCTAATAGCACGCTATAACGTTTTGAGAATTGTCTCGCTAAATAAATCATGTACAATGTCTCGCTAATAGCACGTTATAGCACGATATAGCACGCTAATAGCATATTTTAAGACCGGCGCTATTTTTCGGTAGCGCGCTACTCCCTCCGTGTCAAAATATAAGGCACGCTATTTTCGTGCTGGTCTTTGATGCTCAACTTTGAACACTAATATATAATAAATTATATGGATTGAGAATGTAGAAATGGTACCGTTGGATTCGTCTTACAAAATTCTTTCATTTCATATATTTGTATACTAATTTTATGGCGTATTATAAATACAAATCATGGTCAAAGTTGTACATCGTTGACCAGCGTAATTAAAGGGCGTCTTATAATTTGGGATGGAGGGAGTATTTTTTTTTCTTGCTCATGACTAAGCGGGAGTAATTCAGGAATGCAACTGAACTCCGAACGCTATGTGTGTCACTGACAGAGTGGCCATACTAGATAAATGGTTTGTGGGGCCAACAGGATACATATCTTACTATATATAAAAACTGAGGGAGGGTTTCAGCCTCCCTAGAGGTGGCCACGTCGCCGCACTGTACTATATATAAAAGCTGAGGGTTTCAGCCTCCGCTGGAGGTGGCCCTCCTTTTCATAATAATATATACATGAAATATATGCGCGTCGACGAGTAGGTTCTATTCCCGTAATCGGTTTCGAGTTTGGTTGACTCTAACTGCTTAATTTTGGATCCAAATTCGCAAAAACATTTGACAAATTTTGTCAAATTCGTCGCACTCAGTCATCCGTTTGAAATTTCCTTTCACGAATAGATGTATAACGCCATTCCAAACAACTTTCATGTTTTAACCTTTTTATTTTGACGGACATATACATATTTCTCTCTAATCTTCAAATTCGTTATATTTTAGGCTGTGCAAAAAATCAATCTAACATATATAAAAGACCAGGGTTTCACCGTCCGCTAGAGGCACCCACGTCACTCCGTGCACTGAAGAAGTGCAAATCTACAGTGCGTGCCCGCCTCCGCGCCATCGATCTTCAATCTGACCGTCCATGCGGCCGTTTTGCAAAAAAATCCCTGCATTGTTTGCAAATTACGATTAGGCCCACATACATAAACCAAACCCTAGCCCTGGAGCCCGAATCGTGCTCATTTTCCCCACCTGCGCCGCGTTGCCCGCATCCCCCCTCTACATCTCGCCTCCTCCAGCTCCGGCCGCCGAGGACCTGAAGCTTGCAAGTCCGAAGCCGGCTCTTCTCATGCCTCCATCCCGACCGCCTCTCCGCCCACCTCCACCTCCATCGGAGGTCTACATCGGCGAGGAAGCGGACGGGGTTCCGTGTGTCTTCTCCTCCAATCCCCATTCCAATCCCTAGCCCTCGCCCGGTCTCCTCCCCCAGACGCGCCCCTTCTCTCATGGCCGCCGCCACCACCACCTTCTTCTTCTTCCCCACATCCTTCCCACCCCGGTTGCTCCCCCATCGCTGCCCTCGAGCTGCCCACGCCTGCCCGAGCCCTTGCCACGCGGTCGGCTGCCTGCGTTGGAGGAGAAGAAGGCTGTGCGCCCGCCGAGTCTCTGCGTCCCGCGTCGCCGTCCTCTCCATCCTCTCCGACCGTCGCCTATAGCTCGGCTCCCACCTTGGCAAGGTAAGCCCCGCGTCCCCTCTCCCCTGCCCGTCTCTCTTTACTGTGTTTATGTTCACTGTATGCAAAATATTGAAACTAATTAAATTGTAGTGTTCAGTTTTTATCTGAGTTGATTATATTAGATTGAAATGTTAGGAAAGCAAATAATACCACTCCTGGCGTTGTGTATTTTTAAGCATACGTGTTATGAGCATTAACATTTTTCCTTTTTTTGGTAGGCAGAGATTACCACATTCATTTACTGCCCAAATCACACATTAGTTCTAATAAAATTATGTTACCACAAACTGATACTAACTGGACATGGGCCGGTTTTGAGGTAATGTCCTTTTGTATATAACTATCAAATTATATGTATTTTTAAAACTGCAATGCAACTTAATGAAGACATTAGAAAATTCTAATTCCCACATCACTGATAAGAGACTATATGGAAGGATCTCAGTTTGGGCCATTTTGTTCCCTCTGTTGGTACTTGCTTCGTAGACCATATAATTTTGATATATCTACTCGGAGCATGATAAAATCACTCCTCACAATTTGGTATTCTTACAAATGCTTGCTAATCTTTACCATTTTTTGTGGCATGTATCTGCCCTGCTGATCAGATGCTGATGTTTCCACCGCCTTATTTTAGTGCATGGTTAAATTCCCCCTGCTAGCTATGATATAATTTGGTAAGTTTGTGCGACATGGTTTCAGGTGCATTCCCTTTAGAATTATTTTTTTAAACACCACAAACTGCTAAAGAAGCCAATTACCATTAATTTGGCGCAATTATGATATACTGATGATCTCATTTTTTCTTTTAATGTTCTGTAGGGTGTTAGCAAGATACATTGCACTGTCATGATCTGCGACCTCTTTTCCTCGGGCATGGTAGGCTATGGAGCTTTGTGTCTTCCACCACACATGCCTCTTGGCGATGAAAGGAGAGCGCCTTGGTGAGTGCCAATACTCTCTCTCTCTCCCCCCCCCCCCCCCCCCCCCCCCCCCCCCCCTAGAGTTACAACTGCCTTCGCATAGGGCAGTGCATCTGAGAAAGAGGCGCACGAGCCTTGGCAAGGGCTGGCGAGAGACGACCCAAATCCAACATAAATAATGTGATTTTTTAGCTATGCATTTTAGCTTATGAGGCTGAACTGCCTATGTATTTTTGGTTGTTGCATGTTTAGGGTTAGCAATAGCTGAAAATGACTGTAGCAGAAAAGAAAGGTTGTGCTTACTGTACAATTACGATAAAGTCAGATATATGTTCTCTGATCAACATCTCCAACACGAGAATTCAGGTATATCTCCACCTAAACAAACAGACCAAGAAAAGTGCTACCTACCATAAATCTACATTATTGTAGATAATTGATCTACTGCCCACATTACAGCAACGGGCGCGGCGTGTCGCCGCGCAAATCTTCCTAGTCATGTATGAACATGTGTAGAAACTAGCAACATCACATTTTGTGAGCATTAGCTGTGTATATGCCGCACTTGTTGACCCTCAGCTTGTCATTCAGTAGAAGTCGCTGAGAAGTCAACACCCCATACAAATTGACATCCATTTATGGTGTCTACGTCGACAGGTTCATTCTGTACAAGTACACAAGTCAAAAGTACCCCCACAAACTTGCATCTTTCTAATTAAAAATGTATTTGGGCGCATAAGTTCTATAATCATGTATAGTGTTGATAAGATAAGTCTTATCTAGACCAGCAAAATAAAAAGATAGCCTTATCTATGCACTACATGCAGTTAAGAGAAGACAGACAATCAAAAAAAACTAAATAAAATAAAATAAATGCATGCAGTAGAGTCCTACTTTTTTTTGTACAAAAAAAATTAGACACGACAAAATAACATGTTAAACACCAGAGTAAATCTTAGTGTTCTCTACTTCTCTTGAACAATTAATTTGCATGCTCCAAAATTGATGGCATATTCAAAATTACATTTGAAATTTGTAACTCGAAGAAGATATCTTATATAATGGTGAAAGTATCTTAGGCCTCTCCCAATGCTACTTGCTACAGAATTATGGGAAAATGCTGATGTGGCGGTGCATTTAATGAGTAAAGAGAGCAACATTGTATTTTAACTAACATATAACCTTGCACGCTATCATGGGTAAAAAGCTATTACTCCCAATAAAATTAGTTTAAAATCATTAAATTCAAGCACATTTAGATACAACCCTTAAGAGGACCCCTTATATTTCTCATTAAATTCAAACACTTTGGGGTGGTTGCCTCTTAGACTAGCCACAGTGTAGAGTATCATACACTGTTATATGCCTTATCCGCCCCTAGGTTTTTGAATAAATAGATTTTCGCTAAGCCCAGAATACCGGAACAGATGGAGTATCATATAGTACTGCATTTATTACACTAGTAGGAAAAGCCAATTCTATGAAAGCTTATTCTGTGGCGCACCTTATAGCCGTGCGCCACAGAAGCTTATTCTGTGGCGCACCTGTAAAGATGCGCCACAGAATAAGGTTATTCTGTGGCGCATTACTTATTGGTGCGCCACAGAATAAGCTTATTCTGTGGCGCAGCTATGCCCATGCGCCACAGAATAATCGCGGGCCCCACAAACACGCAAGGGTCAGTCCCTCTGGGCTTTATTCTGTGGCGCACGGTGGTGAATGCGCCACAGAATAAGATTATTCTGTGGCGCACCTTATATTCATGCGCCACAGAAATATTTGCCAGGATTTTAAAAAAAAACTGAGGCAGCCAGGATTCGAACCTGGCTTGCCCAGGTTGATCTATTTGCTCACTAACCACTGGGGTATATTGGTGTTGTTGTGTTAAAGAGCGCATCAGTGTTTTTGAACTGGACGCAGCTAAGTAATTCTGTGGCGCACCGTCTAAAGGGTGCGCCACAGAATATTAGAATTCTGTGGCGCACCGCGTCAAGGGTGCGCCACAGAAAGTGTTTGCCCACACTTACATGTGGGCCCTCCTACGGGGCGCGCTCACTCGCATCCATCGTCGACGAAAACCGTAAGTGTATCCCGCGCGCGCGCCTTGCCGTCCTCGCCGCCGGCACCCCTCGCCGCACCACCTCTGGCCGCCGCCCCAACTGGCCGCTAACCCCTCCGTGTTCCCCCTCGTCGCCGGCGACGTCCCCTGCGCCCCGCCCCCGCCCCCGCCCTCTCCGCTGGTGGTGCTCAGCCTCGCGCGTGGCCTCGTCCGCCGCCGGCCGTCGCGTCCTCGTCGGAGTCCAACGGCGTCGCCTCCTCGTCACGCAGACGCCGGCAACCTCCCCTCCCTCCCCTTCCCTGCCAATGTGAGCTTCCTCTCTTCCTCCTCCTTCCCCTCCCAAAACCTGCACGCAAGGTGTTTGTCGAAAAGCACGAACGGCTGCAACCCGAAGCTCCTCTTGTTCTTCCTCTCAACTCTCTCACACTAGTGTTTTCTCTCAAGAACACACACCAGAACTTGCACTGAACTTTCTGCTGGTATTACTTGTTTTTGCAAACGAGTATTTATACACGACCATCGTGTATTGTTTTTACCCGAAGCTCCTATTGTAGATCGATTTCCTCCTAGTGTAGAACTGTAGATCGATTTACTCTGTAGAACTAGTATATATCGATTTGATTTGCTGCTGTGTAAGTGTATTCCAGTCATTTGGCAATGCATTTGTTGCTGTATATGTATAAGTTTAGTTTAAATTAGTTGTATTAAGATGATTTTGCAGTGGATTTGCTGCTGGATTGGATGTATTTTGATGAATTTGATGTTGTGTAGTGTATAATTAGTTGTATTAAAATGCTTCTCCAATGGATTTGCCGCTGGATTGGTTGTATTAACATGAATTTGATGTTGTACTGCATAATTAGTTGCTGTAATTTTTTTGATGTCTTTTTGCAATTGTTTTGCTGCTGTAATGTGACGAACTGGTGATTTCGCTATGAATTTGCTGCTTTAGTAGATGAATTTGGTGTTGTATGCTTTACAATTAGGTACTGTATAGATGAGTTTGTTTTAGTCATGTGATTTTTGGTTGGTTAATGGGTATGAAGTTTACCTCCTTGGTTTGCTAAGCAGTTCCTTGGTGATGAATACAGCGCCCTAGAACAGTGATACCCTCTTTATTAAGTTTGCTTTGGGATATCACTTGTAGCTGGAGGCAATGGAATGTTCAAAATTTTGCATTTTGTTGCTGATAGTATGATATCCTTGTGCACCTCGGAAAAAATAACATCCTTGTATGTTTTGAAGTTTTTAAATGATATGGAAAGATGAAATTTTGAAAAGTAGATATTGCATTTTCTGTTTGGTGCTTGATGAAAAAAATTGCTAAGTGCTAAATCATGGTTTTGTTAATTTATTGCAGCACCACGAGGAGCACCTCCACCACGCCGATCTCGGACCCGAGCCTCCCTTCCCTACCCGAGGTAGTTCCTCTCTCCCTCGATGTGGATGTGGTGATGTATGTGCACGAGGATATGTGTCCACGACCATCGTGTCGTGGTTGTTGTGCTCCGACCATCGTGTCGTGGAGATGCCGGCCGGAGATGCCGGACGGCCGAGATTCGGATATTTTTTGTGAAATGCTTGTGCAGGTACCCCGTGAGGCCCTTGAGATTGCCGGAACGTCGATTAACTTCCGTTCCGGCAAATTCGGGTACTCCATATGTCCTATTTTTAGCAAAGGTCATGCCGAATTTTTTCGTGAAATTTGGCATGACTTTGCTAAAAATAGGACATATGGGGTATTGTGCTTGAGCTCCGACCATCGTCGAGTTGTGTTTTTTTAAAATTTGGAAATGGTTGCAGGTACCCCGAGAGGCCCTTGAGATTGCCGGAACGTCGATTAACTTCCGTTCCGGCAATTTCGGGTACTCCATATGTCCCTTTTTTAGCAAAGGTCATGCCGAATTTTTTCGTGAAATTTGGCATGACTTTGCTAAAAATAGGACATATGGGGTATTGCGACTAATGCATGGGCCGGGGTATCTTACTACTTAGTTAGGTGATTTTTTTTCTCTTATATTTGTCATACTAACTTTTTGCCTCTTTTTAATGCAGTTCAAACATGTCGGGCGACGCTTCTAAGCGCATGAGCATCGAAGAGCAAGCAAGAGTACAGAACATGGACTTTTGGCCCGACGATATGAGGGACGAAGCCGCGGTCACTAGTGGCGACGAGGCTGAGGAGCATCAACGGGAGGTCCGGGATCCCGACCCCGAGTACCACGAAGAAGGTGGTGAGGATGACACCTCAGGAGATGGTGGCGACCACACGACCACTGGCGATGACCGCACCGATGGCGGCGACCACACGGAACCCGGCGACAGCAACCCGGCCGCTAAGAAGAAGAAGAAGCGGAGGGCAAGGACTAAACCGCGTAAAGCGCAGTCGGTGGACAATGTCACGGACGTGATCACGGAGGTCAGTCCAAGTGGCATGCCGTTGGAGCCTAAGCACGTTGCACGAGGGTACAGCATGCAACTAGGGTGCATCCTCCGAGAAGGCGTGTCGATCAACACGTCTGACATTAGAAGCGAAGAGAATGCGGCTTTGCTCGAACACCTGCTCAGGAGGGTTCACCAACGATACACCTTCCCGAACCCTAAACCCAAAAATGTGGATAATTACGCCACCACGAAGATGAGCACCGCCTTGAGCAGCTGGAAATGCCGGGTGAAGGCGAAGATTCATAAGAAGAAGAGCTGGGAGGAGATTAGTACAGGCGAGCCTCACATCACCTTAGAAGAGTTCGAGGTATTTAAGGACTTTTTAAATTCTGAGGAGTGTACAATATGGACCGAGTGGGGGAAGGAAATGCGGAAGAGGAACTTAGGTAACCACCGTTTGGGAAGCGGCGGTTACAAATCCAAACAACCCACTTGGGACAAGGAGGACGCAGAAATAAGAAAACGTGGGCTGGACAACCCATGGGATAAATTCACAGACGAGCAGACCAGGAACTTTGTCCGGTCCCGCTACTATCTCAACTGGGAAACTGGGGAGTTCGTTACCGATCACGACGATGTGAAGCAATTCCAGCAAAATCTGGTAAGTGAATTTAAATACCACAGATATCTCAAAGTCCATTGCGTTGATCTCAAATTTCTAAGTGTGTTCACCTTTGTGTGCAGGAGGACGAGTTGAAGGCTGAGGCTGAGGCCGGCCAGTCGTCGTCCCAGGGTGAGAGGGAAGTGTGGGACACTACTTTCAACCGGGCGATGAACGTTGCAAAGGGAAGGGACAAGTTGGCGCCGCCGACATCAGCTGGCCGTGTGTCAGGCTATGGTACGAGCGTGAAGTTCACGGAGTACTACAGCTCGGACGGCGCCGGCGAGAAGAAAAAGAGGAAGAGGACGTCCAAGAACGAGGATAGAGCCGAGGTTGAGCGGCTGAAGGCGGAGCTGGAGGAGCTGAAGAAGAACACCGTGGACAAGCAGGAGGTGCAAAAGCTAGTCCGAGAAGGCATCCACCAGATCATGCCCCCGCAGATAGTGGAGGGGTTCGCTGCCTGGATGGCGGGAGGTCAACAGGGGCCGATACACGTGCCCAGCTTCTCCGGCAGCAACTCCACCATGAACCGGTCGCCGAGCGACATCATCGTGACCCCGCCGCCCATGGCCCCTTTGGTCACACCGGCGCTGCCTACCGCACCGGGACGCGAGAAGAAAACTCCGGCCACCGCCGCTGGCACCGGCGCCCGTGTCTCGACGGAAGCCGAGCTGGACGCCGTCACCAAGGTTACTAATTAATTAGTCTGCGTCGTCTTCTGTATAACTATGTCCTTCTGTATAACTATGTCTGCTTCGATCGATGACTGTATTAATCACACAAATGCATATGTTGCTTAATTTCATTATAGGAAACGCCTTGCATGCTCCTGCATAGGGTAGGCGACGAGTTGAAGGAAGTTGCTACGGGCCTTATCCTAAAAACAGGCAGCGAACTAATGCACCACGCTCCAGTGGACAAGGGTTTTATGAAGGTCAAGGTAGTCACGGTGCCGAAAGTGTATCACAACATGGACCCCCCCGTTCAACCTCAGGAGCCGATGAACACGTGGTCCTTGGAAAGTGCCCCGAATGGGTCTCGCTATGGCCGAAGACCCAGATTCGTCTTGGGGGGGGTATTATTGATGAGGGCCCAAGACGCAACACCGGCGCCACCTCAAAGTTCCGGCGGGACGTCCGATCCGTCCCCCGAAGAAGACTGCAGCCGTCGCCACCACCACCAACCGCCAGAAGCAACTGTTGGTAGGCTCTCAACCACAACCGGTGCAATTGGGCTCCGAACCACAACCGGTGCAATTAGCAGGCAACGCCTCTGCACCTCAACGTATTGGTGGCAACGACGACGACGACGATGATGATCTCGACGTCGGTGGCTTCCTCAACACTGGCGCCGAAGACGCCGACGGATTCATGCGTCCTGTGGATCTCGAACCACCCTTCCGTGCCCACGCCGATCAACCTGCTCGTCTCAATGCAGTCACGCAGCGCCTGGACTTCCAGGGTTTATCTCAAGAGACACCTCCAGCAGCCGGCGTTGCAGCTCAAGACAAACCGGCTACCGGCGTTTTCTCCCCTGGCACGATTGCGAAATCGGTTGCAGAGGGGCTTCGTGGGCAGCCATGGAACAATAAGCCCAGGAGGCCCCCCAAGAAGATGCCAAAGGGCGCCTCTGCGAGCCAGCCACCTAAGATGCCAAAGGGATCAAAGGGCGCCTCTGCGAGCCAGCCAACTCCTATGATTATCCAGGGTCGTGAAGACACCATACCACCCCCTCCGGACAAATCGGCGCACATGGTTCATGAAGCTGGAAAACCGATAGTGCCTCCGGAGATGATCCACCTCGCAACTCCATCAATGATCTCTTTGAGCGATTCTATCTCTATGCTAGAGGGCTTTCTTCTAAAAGACAGGGATCCAAATTACCCGGCGTTCACTGTCCAAGTGCCAAAGGAAGAAGGCGGGTTGGTGGTCGTCGGTGAACACCCCGCGGATCTGTTCTTAGTAGCATACGAGGACGTGTTCAATCTATTTAACCAGCAGCGGCTCAACTATAACTTGGTCCGCCTATACGCGCTCAATGAGGCCATGACTATCCACAGAGATAATCTCTCGCACGTCGCGGTAGCGGATCCCTACTACATGCGTGACAGCCAGCTGGTGCAAGGATCTGTGACACGGACCAGCGCAGTTGAGTACCTCGAGAGGTTCATGTTGCAAAACCAGCAAAAGAATTGCCTTCTTGTGCCTTTCTTTCCCGAGTAAGTACACATCCGCTCGCCGCCGTATCTTGTGCCTTTCCGAGTTCAATGCATGCATGTTTCTGATCATCATCTCATTTAAATTGTGTTGAGCAGGGACAAGTACTGCGTCCTCATCATCCTACACCGAGCCATTACCATGCCACTTATTTTGACTCAGGTAGTAGTACTACGAAAAGGTATGCCAACATAATTGCTGTCCTCAATCAAGCTCTTCACGGCTACCACCAAAAGGGAGGCGTCTTCGAAAGCACCGTGCAACCACAATTAATTGATAATAAGTTGCGCCGGTTCAAGCATATCACCGAGTTCTCTTGCCTCAAGGAGCAGTCGGGCAGCGAGATGGATGCCTTCTACGCCCTCCGTCATATTAACATGATTATCCGAGATGGAGCGCAATGTGGTTTGCCATCTGCTTTACAAACATGGGTCGAATATGACAGACGCAAGTCCGATATGGATCTTAGAAAAGACTTCCAATGCATCAAGACCAAGTTATCGGAAGTCATCGTCGGAAATGTTATCACAGCAGGGGGGACCTTCCATTGCTCCCGACGAGGTAGATAGGATGTATTATAAAAGAAAACCTTACACATGCACACATACATACTCTATTTATCCACTTAGATGAATAAATCATGCATGCATACTCTATTGATATTATTAACCAATATATATATCTATCTCCATCTACAGGGTTGCATCAGAGAGAAATCGAAGAACGCCTAAAGTTGCAGAAGGACAACAGGGCGTGGATGACGAAGAAAGACGGCAAACCATTCCCGGCGCCGCTCGCACCGCTCGCTACATGAGATCGTCGTGCTCCCGCTTTTGCTCACCGTCAACGCCGAGATGTAATCTATTCGATCCTAGTGTAGGCGGTGAACACTTCATTTGTAACGTGTGCAACGATCGATTAACTTTTGTATATATCTCAACACTTGTGTAAAACTTCGGCACTTTTGTATCAACTTGTGATGAGACATATATTAGTAATGTGTTTGTTTTGATATATGTATCTGTGAAAATATATCCCTGTTTCTGTTATATCTGTGTAAATATGAAATATACATGTATTCTGGTATTATACTGGTATTTGTATTCTGGTAATATACGGGTACAATACGGCACAGTAATTGTGTGGCGCACCCAGAACTATTCTGTGGCGCACCCTATTCTGTGGCGCATGGTGATATAGGTGCGCCACAGAATAGCCACTATTCTGTGGCGCACCCGATGTGCGCCACAGAATAGCTTATTTAGTGGCGACTATTCTGTGGCGCACCACGCATGCGCCACAGAATAGAAAAATGGTGCGCCACAGAATAGCTTTTCTGTACTAGTGTTAGGTTGTAAACTGATCTTGTCTTGAACTGCGTTATGTCAATATTTACATATGATACCACCATCATCTCTCTCATCATTACATACAGTGACACATCAGCTTTTTACGAACATGTCATGCATGATACTACATATATATTCTCACTGTGGCTAGTCTTATATTAAACTACTACCTAGCAATAGCATTACGTCCTAAGAAACAATACACTAGAGCAAGACTTATATTTCTTATTAAGAAACAATACACTAGAGCAGGGCCGTCGACGACGGCGTGCGAGCTGGGCGATGGCACAGGCCCCCAAAAATTTGGGGCCCCAAATCGGCAGACACAACCTAACCTAGAGATGTGAAGCGGCGGCCACCCCAGATCTCCAGTGGCAGAATAGGTTACTCCGCCCCACTCCCTAGCATTCCTCTAGCGGCCGAGCCGATCCGCCATTGATGGATCGATGGGAGCTTTCTTTCAAGCGCTCCAAATCGAAGGTGTACGTGAGAAGAAGATAGGTGTGATGGGCCTGGGCTGTACGCCTGGGCTTAAGTGAGAAGGCCCATTAGTTTGTTATAAGCACAACTACACTGGAAAAAAAACTAGCTAAGCACAGTCCGCACCACATGCACTGCTGCCCATGTCTTTAGCTTCTAAGTATTTTTTTTGTATCCTGTGATATCTAACCAGCGATGTTAGTACTTTCTAAACATATATAAGTATTTTTCACATTCTTAGTATAGTATTTCCTGAATTTTGAAGACCAAATCTTTTGTGGATAATTTGGTTTGTTTATGCATTTATATCTTAATGCTATACTTATGTTGATTACATATTTATACAAAATTGAATGCCTCATTTTAAATTCCGCACCGGGGCCCCAAATTTCTGGAGACGGCCCTGCACTAGAGCAAGTCTTATATTTCTTATTAAGAAACAATACACCGAAGAAAACAAACGTTTTCATTTCTCTCTCCACCAATTCAGCAATCATCTTACTTGATGCTGCTAAATAGTTGTACATGCCTTAATAAGTTGGATGTTGTTTTAGGGACCATGCATATTTTCTCCTTTTATGAAAACTTAATTGTGTCCGTGAGGATTTTTTGGAATTTGTAAAACTAACGTGCAAAACAAGTTTGGAACTTTAGAAAATATATAAACATAGAGATGTTAAAAACATAATTTGGTTGGAGAACGTTTAGAAGTTGAGATTAGTGTGCTTCAAATCTGACCAAACAGCATATTTCAATGTCGAGAGACATTTTTTTTTTTGACAAGTAAAGAAAATGATCCACCATAATTATGTTCGACTTTCCCAATAATTTTGTAAGATTTCATAAGCGTACAGAAATATAATTTACTGTTTAGTTAATCCTAAGCCGCCTAGGATTTCAGTATGTGAAGTTGACTTTTGAAAGGTACATCTTTGGTTTAGTGAAAATTTGTAGCTCGCGCTACTTGGTGCGGAAATGCAAAGTGTATTTTGCACTACACTGAATTGCACTTTTCATAGTCAAGCGAGATTTCAGATTCAACCAATGCAAATGCGACTTAGATATATCATGCACGTGCACCCTATATTTGTTTGGCGTTGGTAAACAATTTTGAGAAATTTATGCTAACGTGTTTGCCTAAAGCAGTTAAGAACAAGGAATAAAATAGCGTGCTATATCAAAATTGCGCCGGACTTAAAATACGCTATTAGCTTGCTATATCACGCTATAGCGTGCTATTAGCGAGACATTCTACACGTCACGGCATTCATGATGCTCCAAACTTTATTGGAAAGAGCAAAAAACAAAAATAAAAAATGAATTAACGTCTTGTATATATCTGTTATTAGTTGCTATCAAATCAAACGCTACTCTAAAAGACCAGTTACACAAAACAATACTTCCATGAAGTTTTTCTTAATCGTGACGAGAAATAAATGAAACAAGGGTTTGGAGTACACGAAATGGTACTCCGGTGGATTGAATATAATTAATTTGGCCGCAATGTTCACGCTAATCACTCTGGAATTTATCTTTTTTTTATCGGGGATGGTCTCTTTCATACATGTCAGCTCTGCAGTGCTGAGGTTGGTCGTGCAATCAAGTATTCAAGCTTATGCTAGTCATTCCACGCGGTACGTACGCAAGATGTCCAGATCCAATAAAAAAAATACGAAGAAAAAACAAAGATCACACTCCAATGTTCTTTCAAGAAGATTGGTAATTGGACCCCGTGGGTACAAAAATTATAATTTTAAGCTGACGCGTTCTGTCATGTGTGGATCACGTTTCTTTCTTGTGTGCCTACTTCGTTTTGAATTTGTTCGCAGATACTCGCAGAGTTTGAGCAGCTTTGACAAAATGGCAAAAATTAGGCAAGACGTATACAAAAGCAAAGGTCACAACCTAGGGTAACTTATCCAATAATACATTTACGCCCTGAGAGAAATCCATGCTCCTTGATTGCAGTTCAACTTTCAACAATTCCATTTCCAATTAGATTTGTACAATAAATTATATTTCCACAGTCTGAATTCGTGAATATCCCAGTTAGATCTTGGACCAATATAGAGGGAGACAAAACAAATTAAAGTTTCAATAAATCATGAAAAAATCACAAATTATCCAGGTTCGATACCAAGTTCAAAATTTTGTAACTTAGACAAGACGACTTTGAAGTTAGGAACATTATAGAAGGACTTTTGCACTGATAGATCAATAGTGAACTTTGAAGTATACTTGGGTCCAGACCATCATTCTCATTCTCGCTAAGGGCATCTCCAAGAGTGTCCCTAATAGAATGTCCGGACCGTGCGGGACGCCCCCAACTTATGTCCATTTGGCGACGTCTGGTCACCTTGTCCGGGTTGCTGATGTGCGGGTGCACCCAAAGGCACACCAAACAGACCAACCCTTTTCCATTTCATCTACGTTTGCTTGTTTTGATCTCAATTATCCATAGAGTAAATATGCTAGGACATAATTACCAGCAAATAAAAGCACACCAATATGCAAATAAAAGCACCCAAATGGGACACCATAGCACAGAAGAATGGGATGCGGTGGCTTCGGCTAGAACCGCATAGGCCAAGCGTGGGAGGGAGAGGGGTTACGAGGGCCAAAAGTGTAAAGGGTTTTCAGCCATCTCACATCCGAGTGGCCTAGTGGGACCCACTTCTGAATTGGTGATTGTGTGTGGACGCATCTAGACACGCCAACTACGCTCTAAAAATTGGGGGAGGGGGAGGGAAGGCTTGAGGTATTCGGACACTTTTTGGTTCAATCTGTCTTCCAAAAAGTTGTTACCCCAGCCTCTGCATCCATGCTGCACACAACCCTTTTATTGCATAGTTTATCCAAATATGTATTACAAATCACATATTCGCTAAGGGTCGTCACATTAATCAAACCAACGAAAAGTCAAATGTATATAGCACCTAAACATCACTTAGTCTACTAATGTGCTACCAGGAACCCCGACTAAAAATATCCCCAACGGCCATCAGAAGTCGTGTGCATCTAGTAGCCATAAGGTCCCGCTGGTCTTGCAGGAGAAGGAAATACCACAAATTATTCCAGTGTGTGGCCATATGAATAACCTGCAAAATGTGTAAGTTGCTTTCCTTGTTAAAGGAAATATTATTTCTACAATTACAAATCGACTAACATAAAGCTGAGACAGGGACTTCTTGTGGAAAGGAAAGTTGCAAGTATAGTTAGTGTTGCGTATAGCAAGTGAAGTGTCACTTTGTCCATCATGATTCTTGGGAGGAGACATCGACAATAATTCACCTTGGACAATTTATTTGTGAAAATGTATGTATATTTAAATCGCCAATAGAAAATCTGACCAAATTATAAATTCTAACCTTGATCTTTTTGTCAGTCACATTCAACCAATTCCCCAACACATTAGTTATATTGGTTGGTGGAGGTATGTTGTGCGCGCTAAACACAATAAACCACATAAGGTGCGCAAAATGGACATGAGATAAACAAATATTCTATTGTCTCCTCTGCGCCACAGAAGACACGTTTCTTGCAACCATTACAATTTCTATCAGCATGGTTATCCTTAGTGAGCAAAACTTTTTTACGTAGGAACCACATAAAAAAACTAATCTTCAAAAGAATCTTAAGCTTCATAAACATTTTCTAAGTAACCTACTATGGCCATTCATTATATCCTCGTACAAAGATTTGACGGAAAAACACCAGAGTCTGAAAGCCTCCATTCAAAAGTATCCAAATCCTCAGACAGATTCACCCTCATTAAACGACGGCATAAATGAATCCACGCATCACATTTATCCTCCGTAAAAAATTTATGAATCCAATATTCGGAGGTACTCTCAAAAAACATCAACAACGGTGACATTTTTTTCGTTGCACAATATTGTACTCACTCCGTTCAAAAATAAGTGTCTCAACTTTACCCAAAAGTGGAGATATCTAGACATGTTTCATGTATAGATACATCCACTTTTTGTCAAACTTGAGACACTTATTTTTGGACGGAGGGAGTATAATGAAGGGTATCGCTGTCCAACAGAAGTGTTTCCCAACAGCAGCAACATCTTCTTTTTGTCGAAAAATTCTTCTACTGTTGTGCATGTCGAAATTAGACCGATAGTATGGAGATTGCGGTAATATTTTTTTCAACTCTTTGAACCCAGCCCGCAGTGGTCCCAATAAACCCTCCACCGGCACACCCAATAGAGCGTCCGGCAAAGTTGCCGGACAGGCGCTATTAGGCGCGCCAGCAACCGTTGCTGCCTATTGGGAGCGACGCGCCCCACCGGGCTCTCCCAATGGACCGTCCCAATGCAACCGTTTGAAATAAAGTCTGAAATAAAATTGAATTACAAAGTTGAACACATAAAATTGTGCAAAAATATAAATAAAATAATTTGTCCAATTTTAAATCAATAGGATGATCGGCGGCGGAGGAGAAGATACGCCGGACTCCAACTGCGGCGGAGGAGAAGATACGCCGGACAGTATGGCGGGGAAGATAGTAGGCAGTGCCTGGAGGCGGCCTCGAGCAGGCGGAGGGGGGTGGCGGCGCCGTCGATTCAGTAGGCAGGAGAGGGGTTCAGGGCGCAAGGGACGTTGGGGAAGAAAAGAAATGGTCCGTGTGGCTGACGCGTCGGCCCCATCCGTCAGGAATCGACGCGGCGTGCGTTGCCGCGGTTGTCGGCATGCCCGGTTGCATCCCTAAAACCTGGGAGCAAAGCGGGGTTGCCGGACACTCTATTGAGACCTGCCGGCAACTTTTGGTCTATTGGGCGCGCTGCTGGGGGCCCATTTCGTGCCGGCGTGTCCAATAGCCCTATTGGGAGCGCAGTTGGGCGCGCCGGTGGAGATGCTCTTAGGGCTCCATGCACTGGTGATACGTCTCAAACGTATCTATAATTTTTGATGTTCCATGCTTGTTTTATACCAATTGCTACATGTTTTGCATCTACTTTATATCACTTTTATATATTTTTTGGGACTAACCTATTAACAAGATGCCGAAGTGCCAGTTCCTGTTTTCTGCTGTTTTTGTATTCCAGAAAACTAGTCTGGAAATATTCTCGGAATTGGACGAAACTACACGGGGGTGCCTATTTTTCCAGAACACGCCTGACGGAGCGAAGGAGCAGCAGAGGAGGGCCACAGGAGGCCACACGCCACCAGGGCGCGGCCGGTGGTGTGGGCCCCTCGGGGGTCCGCAGCCGCCGCCCTTTCGCCTACTTATTCCCCCCGACGCGAAAACCCTAAGTACCTGAGCAAATATCCACGAAAAGTTCCAGAGACGCCGCCGTCGTCAACCCTAGCTCGGGAGGGTTCAGAACCTCTTCCCGGCACCCTGCCGGAGAGGGGAATCATCACCGGAGGCTTCTACATCGCCATGCCTGCCTCCGGAGTGATGCGTGAGTAGTTCATCCTTGGACTACGGGTCCATAGCAGTAGCTAGATGGTTGTCTCTCCACTTTGTGCCATCATGTTTAGATCTTGTGAGCTGCCCTACATGATCAAGATCATATTATTGTAATGCTACATGTTATGTTTGCTGGGATCCGATGAATATTGAATATTATGTCAAGTTGATTATCAATCTATCTTATATGTTATTTAAGATCTTACATGCTTTCCGTTACTCGTAGATGCTTTGGCCAAGTAGATGCTTGTAACTTCAAGAGAGAGTATTTATGCTAGATAGTGGGTTCATGTCTCCGTTTAACCTGGGACAGTGACAGAAAGTTCTAAGCTTGTGGATGTGCTGTTGCCACTAGGGATAACCTAACGATGCTATGTCCACGGACATATGTGTTTGTTTACATTACGCATTTTACTTAATGCAATTATCCGTTGCTTGCAACTTAATACCAACGGGGGACTCGGATGACAACCCGGCGGTGGATTATTAGTCATAGATGCTGTTGGATAACGATCTATGTATTATGTCGTAATGCCCAATTAAATATCATATTAGTCAACATGTCATGTATATGCATTGTCATGCGCTCACTATTCGTCAATTGCCCAGCTGTAATTTGTTTACCCAACATGTTAGTTATCTTTTATGGAGAGACACCACTAGTGAACTGTGGACCCCGGTCCATTCTTTTACACTGATTAAACAACCACAAACTGCAAACTGTTCCTTTTTCATTCTCTGCAATTTAATACTCATTTTCCACACCATACGTTTAATCCTTTGTTTTCAGCAAGCCAGTGAGATTGACAACCTCACTGTTTCGTTGGGGCAAAGTAGTTTGATTGTGTTGTGTGTAGATTCCACGTCAACAGTCCAGACTCCCTGCGACAGCTATTTTTCTGGCGCCGTTGGCAACCTTCTGAAGAGTTGCTGCTCCTACTGGTTCGATAACCTTGGTTTTTTTCTGAGGGAAACTTGCTGCTGACTACATCATACCTTCCTCTTGGGGTCTCCCAACGAACGTGTGTTTCACGTCATCAAGCTATTTTTCTGGCGCCGTTGCCGGGGAGTAGAAGTTCTTCAGGAAGCTCTCTGTCTCCCGTCAACAGCACTATTTTTCTGGCGCCGTTGCCGGGGAGACAGCAGTCTTCTGCAAGGGGAGTTTCACGCTTCCAATCTCTTTACTTTGTTTTTGTCTTGCTTAGTTTATTTTATTTTATCTTGTTTACTTTCAATTATCAAAAACACAAAAAAAAAAAATTAGTTACTTGCATTCAGCTTATTTTCAGTTTTGTTTTCTGTTAGTCATCATGTCTAGCCCTGTTCCAGTAGTAATGTCACCTGAAGAAGAGATCTTCACTTTCAAGCAAGGGAGTGAGGAGAGTTTTAAAGATGCTTGGTCTAGAATATCTGAGTCCTATGCTAAAACTGAACCTAAAATTACTTTAAGCCTGCTTCTTAGTAGCTTTTATTTTGGTCTTGTTCTTTGCTATAGATATGCTTTGGATGTTGTGATAGGAGGAGATTTCCTTCGTTATGATGGGGATCAAGCTTTTAATGCTATAAAAAATTGATTACAATTTCTGGCTCTCCAATCACTAAAATTGATTTGGCTTTGACAAGCATAAGCGATAGACTTAACGCTCTTGAAACGAACATATCTGGTCTAAGAGAAGGGTATAATCAGATTCGTGAACATTATGATAATGTGCCAGTAAATTTTGAACCATCAAGATGGATTCCCCCAGTAAAAGTTGTTATAAATGTGAAACTTTTCATTCTCGCTGTGATATTATGCTGAATTCTGTTTAATGCCCAAGAATATTTATGATTCCTTAAATCTTTGTTTTTCAATTTTATCTTAGGGCAAGTCTTTGTATACCAAATTTTAACATGAACAAAACTAACTCCTTTTCGGATATGACCATAACACAATATCATAAAAATAAAGTACTGTTACTCTCGGAAAAAAAGTACTGTTTAATTCTTCGTGTGAATAATTCAAAGTTGTGACCTGCTGAAAAATAAGTGATACGTCTCCAACGTATCCATAATTTCTGCTGTTCCATGCTTATATTATACCATTTGCTACATGTTTTGTATACACTTCATATCATTTTTATGCATTTTCTGGACTAACCTATTAACAAGATGCCACAGTGCCAGTTCCCTGTTTTCTGCTGTTTTTGGTTTCAGAAAAGTACTTATGCGAATATTCTTGGAATTGCACGAAACAAAAGGCCACGTCCCTATTTTTCCAACACGTACACGAAGTCCGAAGGAGAGACGAAGAGGAGCCAGGAGCCAGCCAAACCACATGGCGGCGCGGTGGGCCCCCCTGCCACGCCAGCCTATGGGTTGGCCCCCTCGGGGCTCCACCGACATCGCCCCTTGCCTATATATTGCCTCAGACGCGAAAACCCTAAAAAACAAGTCATATTCCACCAAGGGTTCCGCAGCGCCGCCGCCATCGACGACAAGTTTCGGGGGACAGAATCTCTGTTACGGCACGCCGCCGGGACGGGGAATTGCCCCCGAAGTCATCTCCATCGACACCACCGCCATCTTCATCGCCGCTGCTGACTCCCATGATGAGGAGGGAGTAGTTCTCCCCCGAGGCTGAGGGCTCTACCGGTAGCTATGTGGTTCATCTCTCTCTCCCATGGTGTGATCTTTATGTGATCATGTGTATTGCTAGTATCGCTGAATGCATTAATAATGTTTATGCTACTCAAGTGATTTTGTCTATTTTCTGGAGTCATTGTGACAACACGGTATCAAGGTGACAGTGTGGGTACTTGTGTGACTCTATGAATAATTTAGACATTTATCATGGCTTATTCTTGGGAATTGTGGTGTTTGTTTACTCAGACTTTGAGGTGTGCTCTTGCAGCCCTACGCATAGTACTCTTGCTTCATCAAGAAGGAGAATAATCCCGAGCAGTATTTACTTGTGTTCAGTTGTGCTAATCTAGTTGAATATGTAGATGTTACTCTTTATCTATTATGCACTCTATAGGTTACTTTAATATGAACTCCGGTACTCTCCACGGTGTAAAGGTGATAGTGTGTGCACCGTGTGTGACTCCTTTATGACGTTGTGGCGCTTGTTTACTCCGGCTTGAGTGTGCTTTTGTAGCCCTACACAATGAATGGTGTTTGTTATCCAATAAGAGAGTGTTTAAGAGTAGCTTTTACTTATTCAGTTATGAGATCATTGTTGAGAGTGTCCACTAGTGAAAGTATGATCGCTAGGCCTTGTTTCTAAGCATTGAAACACCGTTTACAACAAGTTCTGCTACATGTTTGCTTGCTGCCATCTTTATTTCAGATTGCAGTTACTACTTATAATCATCCCTATCACTTGTATTTCACTATCTCTTCGCCGAACTAGTGCACCTATACATCTGACAAGTGTATTGGGTGTGTTGGGGACACAAGAGACTTCTTGTATCTTAATTGCAGGGTTGCTTGAGAGGAATATCTTTGACCTCTACCTCCCTGAGTTCGATAAACCTTGGGTGATTCACTTAAGGGAAACTTGCTGCTGTTCTACAAACCTCTGCTCTTGGAGGCCCAACACTGTCTACAAGAATAGAAGCACACGTAGACATCAATAAGTACTACTATAATTTTGCACTGGGAGTAATAACTTAAGAGAGCTTAGAGCATCTCCAACCGGAGCCCCCAAAGGCCGCCCAAACGTCCGGGCGGTCCGCCCAGATACCGTTTGGGCCGAAAACCAGCACCCAACTGAGGCCCCCATAGCCATCCCAAACGACCGGGCGGTCCGGCACACCCCTAACCCAGCCCATATCTGGGGCGGGTATGGGGCCGCCCGGACGCGCCCGGACGCGTCCGCCCCGTGGTCGCTGACAGGGCGGACCCACGCTTGACCGCCCGGCCACGCGGATTGGATAGCTTGACCGGCGTCAGCATTCATGGCGCACCGGCCGGCATTCATGGCGTACCGGCCACCTCCGACTATAAGTGGAGGTACCGGAGCAAACCCTAGTTCCACACTCGCATCTGCATCCGCTGCCGCCGCTCTCTTCTCCTCCATAGCCGCCGTTCTCTTCACATCCACCGCTGCCGAGCCCCAACCTCCACCTCCTCCACCATGCCTCGCCGCCTCCCCACCACCTGCGCCAAGCTCACGCCGGAGAGGTGGTCGCAGATCCGTCGCGAAATGGAGGCGGCGGAATCGCAGGCGGCCGCAGAAGTGCAAGCGGCGGAGTCGGCGGACGTCGGCTACGCCATGCTCCGCGAGGACTCCGACATCGTCGAAATGACGGGTTCGGAGTACCTCCGTCAGCTGGACGAAACGCATCGCACACAGTCGGAGGCGGCGGCGGAGCAATGGAGAGCGCAGGCGGAGGCGGAGCAGGCGCGGATACGGGCGGAGGAGCAGGAGGTCGCGCGGGTACGGGCGGAGGAGCACGCAAGGGTCAGAGCGGAGCACCGTTTGGCCGAGGAGAAGCTCAAGGCCGAGGCGGCTGACCGCATCCTCATCGGTCAGATGACGAACAGGATTGGTTTCGTTGACAAGCAGATGAAGGCGGAGGCAGCGATTCGTGAAGGCCGCCTCTACGAGCCGGAACCTTCCGAATTTGTCTCCTTCTTCTCCGGCTCCGATGAGCAGGGGTCTTCTCCGGCTCCTCCACTCGGTGCGGCACAGGGCGCCTCCGGCTTCGGCACCGGCGCAGCGGCAACTGTCATCGTCCTATCCGATGACGAGTAGAATAGGTAGATATCCGGTGGCAGCAAGTGCACGTAGTGTAGCAAGTAGTAACGAGTGCATGTTGCATGATTTTGTAGTAATTTGCTATCTAAAATTTGAGGGATATGGTTGTAGTGACATGTTTTTAGGGGCTGTCCGGTCACTGTCCGCGAACGTGTCCGCGTCCGCGGACAGTTTGGGGCCGGATATAGGGGCTCCGACTTTAGCACTTTATATAGACACAAGTTTGCAATGGTCCTGACAATACCCTGTACTTACTAACCTTCTTGTCTTCTACAGTACAACCCATAATGACAAACTCGATTTTGTACCTGCAGAAATGACTGGACTGAAGCTTACCGAATATAAACTTCGGAACTTAGAGCATCTCCAGTCGGAGCCACCAAAATCGGCCCTCAAACTGTCCGCGGACGCGTCAAGTGGTCTCCTCCAACCATGTACCTCAAACTCTTCTCAAAATGTGGGGTCATTTGCATGTGATTGGTGGAGAAGGAGAGAGAAGAATCAATGAAGCACAAAAAAAAAACAAAGGAAAAACTGTCCGCCCGGACACGTCCGGTCGCGTCCAATCGCCCCCAAACCCTCCACATATATGGGGTGGGTTTGGGGGTTGCCGGACAGTCCGAACGTTTAGGTTGATTTTAGGGGAGACGGTTGGGTGCATATTTTTACCCCAAATCGTGTCCGGGCTGTCCGTCCGGACGTTGGGAGATGCTCTTACCTTACTGAATATCAACTAAGTACATTTCCGACCCTGATGCATTTAAGTATCTCCACTTGAGCTATTTGTTTACTCGGGTGGATAAAAACCTGCAGATTCAGAGTGCATTAGGAGTGAGGACGGATGGCTGATGAATTTTCTAGATTAACGAGAAACAATGATTTCGCACGCGCCATCGTTGGCGGGTAACTGGGCAATATGCCGACAAAGTCGAATCTAGTGGCGCAATGGATGAACAGGGTCCCAGAAGTCATACATGCAGTGGTGGAAGAACTATCCTCTCTGAAGATCAAGAAGTGCTCCTTCACTGGCACTAAGCAGCAGTTGGTCATCTGGTTGCATCCAAACAAGATTTGGATTTCATTTCGTTTTCACTAATTCCAAGTCGTAGCCAAACAAAAAATGGACATGGAATCCAATTTTCACTAATTCCAGTTCAGTATAAATGGTATTCAAGTGCAATTGAATTCCTGAAATTCAATTCATGTCTCCCAAACGAGGTGGAAAGATCAATGTCAATGTGCATCAACATCTGTTAGCCAAGTCACAAAATCTGTTGAACGAAGGGAAGTTTGTTATGCATCGAGTAATAACTTTGTTTGCATATGGATGGTTTGAAACTAAAACGAGACAAGTTTTGCGAAATAGTTCTGCAAGACATGAACAAATCAGAGAACACTTCCCAGTGGATGTTACCCAAAATACAGTTATACATCAAGATGCAACTTCTGACAAAAAAAAAGAACTCTTGATATTGCCATTCTGTAATCTGAAAATATCATCGAAGTTCTAAAATTCCAGTTTTTACAGTTTGATCTGAAGTTCTGAACCACATAGATAGATATATCTCCACAAACTGCATTCAGGAAGATCCTGAAAGATCTATGCTTACCACCATCCATCTCCTAAAAAAAGTATGCCCCAAGAAGGGTAATTTTTCAACCCGAATCAGTCTAACAACACCATCTTCCTAGGTGGCCGCTCAGCTCAGTTCGCCGTAACGAGATCCTTGTAGTACCTGAGGGCGTCCCTGGTGTCGTCGAACCCTGCAGCGACGTCCAGAAATCCCATCACCTTCTGCAGCTCCTGGTCAGCGGCGTCGTCAATGAAGGGCGCCACTGGGAGGGCGTTCTCTGGCTGCAGGGAGTAGGCGTTTGGGTTGTCGTCGACGATGATGGCGCAGCCCAGAGCCCGGCCGGTCGCCGACAGGTCCTTGACGAGCCTTCCGTCCCCGTCGTCGCGGCACGTGCCGCGGTAGAGGCGGTGGGAGATCAGCGCGCCGGTGGGGTCGAGGCGGTCGAGCACGAGAGATGCGTACTGCTCCAGCCCCGCGGTGAAGATGACGACCTCGAAGGCCTCCGCCGCCGCGCGGAGGAAGTCGTCAACGCCCGGGCGCTTGCAGACGTAGAAGGTGATGGCCTGGCCGCAGATGACGGGCCGCACGGTGAAGTCGTAGCGCGCCGGCACCGGGTCGGTCTGGGAGTGGATGAGCGTCTCGTCGAGGTCCAGGAAAAGAGTCTTCTTTCCCGGATCCGACGGCGGCGGGAGCGAGGCGGCGTGAACCCTGGTCGGCCGCTGAGCGTGGGGAGAGAGCAGCGAAGGGGTCGGGGGCGAAGTGGAGCGGAGGCGCTGGAACCCCGCGGCTGAGGCCCTACGCTTGGTCGGGGAGCCGATGATGGCGAGGCGGGTGAAGAGCTTAATGAGGCGGCGGCGGCAAAAGCGGACGGAGCGGTCGAAGGAGGAGGCGACGGCGGCTGGGGCGGCCGCGAGGGACTTGAGCGGGGATGCCCTCCATTTGGTGGCGGACAGGCGGCGACCCCCGCGGAAGGCCTGGCGGCGCCGCGTGGCCGGTGACGGCGACGGCTTCGCGGGGCTGGGGCTGGGCCTCGGCGCCGGTGCCTTGGTGGGCGTCCTCGACACCATCGCGCAGTGCTCTGCTGCTGCTGCTTCGCCGCCTGTGGTGGATCTAGGATTGTCGAGGTCTGGGAGGAAGAGGGGGAGAGTGAGGGGAGTGGGATGCAGGGCGGGGTGGGTTTGAGTTCTTCGGGAGGGAGAAATTGCAACGGTCGGAAGGGGATGATTGGAAATGGAAATCGTGCGCGATTTGAATCGCGAAGGAGGCAATGGTCGGGTTGACTTTCCAGGGAAAACGGCTCTGCACGGATGCGCTAGCCTTTATTGGGCTATCTATGAAGAGGGCCCAATTAGCAGCATTTACATTTCCTTGGCCCAATGTTTGCGCGTGAAAACAGAGAGTGGTTGCAAGTTTCTCGGAGTACAAGTTGTGTTTTCTCGTATATATTTTGTTGCGAATCACACGCTAGATGTTTCATTGTTGGACGTTTGATAGAAATTTGTGTGTTTTCTAGGATTTTTTCCGATGATGTTTTATGTGCGTTTTCAGTTGTTGCAGACATGTGGATTTTTTGGGTGCCATAGCTTGTCTTTTGTTGTTAAAATAGCTGGTGATTTTTGTTGCAAATGAATCCGCGTAAAACATTTGTTGCTTATCCACTATTTAATTGCTAAGATCACTTTTTTTGTTGCAATCGTTTGTGACTTTTGTTAAAATTGTTGGTGATTATGTCAACAGCCAATATTTTTTCTTTTACGATGTACGTCCGTAGCTACACATTACTTCTATTGATAATAGTACGAATACAAAGTTGAGACGAACACAGGTAACAGAAAATTAGGAGAATACAAACAATATAACTGCTGCATACCACCATCGCCGCAACACCAAGCATCCATATCTTTCGCCGTCACCGGAGAAGAAGAACACCAGCAGTTGGTCCACATCTTGACGCTCGACAGCCACCAGCCCCGTAAGACTGGATCTAGCTCGATAAAGAAGATCGGTCGGAAGAGCCTTCCGAACCTTTTCAACGTCGGATCCGGTGCCAACGCCACCCACACTTCAATAGGCGGTCGGATCCCCCACCGCCTTCCGCGGGTCCACAACCTTCAACACCGCCGTACTCCAAGGGCCAGTGGCGGACCCACAGGGTATGCCAGGTATGCCGTGGCATACCCTGCAGGCCAGCCATACGTATTAACGTGTACTAACGTGTAGAGAAAAAGGATTGGAAAACGTGGCTAGCTAAACCAGCATGCGACGTGCGTGTACCGGCTTGTAGGAAAAAAACAGTACGACACAACATAGATCGATTGCAAAGGCGTATTGATCCGTCTTAGTCTTACCGATCACACGAATACACCGTTTTAGTCTTACCGATCAAAACCTAGACTCCAGCGCTCAGCAACTACGCCGCCGCAACGGCCATGCTCGGCTAGGGATGGATTGTCCCGAATTTTAGATCAGGACTGCGGTCAGCGATCACACCGCACGCCGGGTCTTGGATTGCTGGACGCCGATGCATGCCGCTCGGCGCTCGCCGCAACGTCGCGAGGTTGGATCGACCACGACGGCCGGTAGAATCCCACGACTGCGGGAGTAGGATAATCGACGTCGACACGATCGCATCGCGCTGCGGTAATCATCCGAGTAGCTGATCTTTTTATTTAAGTTTCGGTAAATCTAATTGTAAGGCGCCTGCTATATGGCTTATCCGTAAGCACGCCCGCGAGCCCTTAGATCGCAGACGGAAGGCAGATATCGCGCGTAGCACGGCTTTCCTCGCGCAGGTCGCGCACGTCCGTCTTATCCGTTCGCAGGAACAAACTAATCGCGCGTTGCTGCAATGGCTGCTCGCCGCCGGCAACCTTTGTGCGACGCCCATCCATCCATCTTCCACCACCGGCGCGCCTCCCACGTCGCTGCCCAACCCTCCACCGATCCCCACCGGCCCTGCTCGTCCCTCCAATTTGGTGCTCCGGTGACATGAGACTTCCGGCGCCACTCAAACCATCGACGCTACTCGGCGCCTCCCGCTGCGCCACCGTCGGAGGACCAGCGCGACGCGGAACGAACCGTCCGTCTCCATGCACAGGAGTCGCGGGAGCGCTTCTCCGAACTGGTGGACTGCCGCGTGGTGCTTCCCCCCGGCGCGCCCGTCGCGGAGGTGCTCGACCAAGCGTGGGTCACTGCCGACGAGCTCACCTACGGCTCGGCCTCGTGCCACCGCGCGCTTGACGCCTTCAAGTGGCTCGTGGCGAGCGGCACCACCGGCCCGAGCCGCCGCGTCGTCAGCGTCGTCCTCAGAATCCTCAGACGCTCTCGCAAGGACGAGCTGGTGGAGGAGGCATTCCTGCTGCTTGACGTTTCGACGACGTCCCACAGCTGCTTGACACAATGCGTGGCCAGGGGGATCGAGCCGGTCAGCCGGACCTGTTAGCTTCAACACTCTGATTGATGCTAGGGCCAAGTCTGTGATATTCGTCCCTTGCGCCGCTTTGATCTCCTGCTCCAAGTCCGGCAGGCTGGGCGAACACTGGGCAGGCCGTTGCTTTTGCAGCAAGCGGGGCGTCTGTTTGGCGTTGCAGTTCATTTTCCACATGCCTAGCACGCACCTGTTGTCTACCTCCAGCCGAGCTGCAGCAGCAAGAAAGTACCCATGGACTCGAGATGAAATTGAGGATTGAGATTCAGAGTTAGTGCAGCTGAGTTAGTAAAACAAAACAGTTAGTGTAGCTGACCAACGCGTTAGCGCATATGCCGTCGAGTCTGCAACTCGTCCTCATGTGGTACTAATGTGGTAGCTAGCGAGCAAAGCATCCTTAATAGCACTGATCATTGCACGTATTAGCTTGCAAATTCAAGTTCGGAGACATGGTTTACCTTATGCATGTTTAGAGTATGGGAATAAAGCCTTTATATCCAAGTGTGGCTAATGGATTCAGTGTGACATGTGTGTTTGGTGTTACTACTATAAAGTGAACAAAGGGAAAAATATGTTATTTTGCTATGCATATAGTTATCTCGACAACTCGTCTTTATAAACTTTCCTATCTTTTCAGAGTATACCGTACGCTCTGACGGCCCCGCGCGTCCTAATGTTGTAGAAGCCTCTTCCCCGTGCTAAACTAACCGGAACACACCGATCTAGTACTGATAAAGTTATCAACCTATTACTGATGGAGTTACGCACCATGTACTGATAAACTTACCAATCTTATACTTATAAAGTTACCAACCTAATACTTATAAAGTTACCCACCCAGTACTGATGGAGTTACCCACCCCATACTGATAAAGTTATCAACCCAGTACTGATAAAGTTACCCACAAAATACTGATTGAGTTACCCACCATCTACTTACGGAGTTACCCATGTGTTCATGATATAGTCATCCACCATGAAATCGATGTAGTTACCCTACTCTATCAGTAATAGTTACCCACCCAATACTGATGGAGTTACGCACCACCAACCTAGTACTAATAAAGTTAGTCACCAGTACTGATGGAGTTATCAACCTAGTACTGATAAATTTACCCACCCATTACCGATGGAGTTACCCACCCAGTATTGATAAAGTTACCAACATAATACTGATAAAGTTACCCACCCAGTACCGCTGGAGTTAACCTTATGTTCATGATATAGTTATCCACCACGAAATCGATATTGTTACCCTAATCTATCGGTAATAGTTACCCACCTAATACTGATAAAGTTACCTAGCACAAAATTAATGTAGTTACCTACTCTCTCCGTAATAATTACCCACCCAATACTGATTTATTTACCCACTCAGTACTTATTAAGTTATCCATACCCACCACGAAATCGATGCCACGAAATCGATGTAGTTACCATGTCCTCTAAAGAGTAGTTACGAACACAATGCCCATCTTTTTTAAAGTGTAGTTGTCATTATGAAATCGACATTTATCATCCTAATACTTATGCACGATAAATTTACCATCTCAAAGTGATGTGGTAACTTTAAAACTCGTAAAAATTGAAAATAACAACAAAAATGGTTCTATTTCAACCCGAAAACTAATCGTTAATACGGTGGGTAACTTACGTAATCAAGCCTGGGTAACTTATATGTTACGGGGTGGTAACTTTTGTGTCAAAAAAAATTCGTCGAAACATATCGACATGGGATCTAGTTTTGAAGGTCTCGTCGCGACTAGTCCAACGGTGAAAACGGATCTTAAATCGGATAAACGGTCTAAGCTACAAAACTTTTTGAATTTTCAAATTTCGCATTTAATGCGTGGTGATGTCAGCAGTTTCGTTTTCTAGTGCATGCATGAGAGAGGTACCGTACCGGAACTAATCGCTAATACGGTGGGTAACTTATGTATTCAAGTCTGGATAACTTATCGGTTTTCCTAATTCTCAGTCGATTGAGAAATTAGTTAATTCTCAATCGATTCTTCGTCCGTTGAATCTGGACGCTGGGATTAGTACGCCGTGTAGTTGTTTTCTCGTATGTGCAAGCGACAACTTTAACTGGGCCTTTAGTTTGTATACCTTCTGGGCTTGGCTTCCACGTACGTGGGCCTTTTTTCTTTGTTGCTTTTTTCTAACGTGTGTGCTTCCTCTCGTGTTTGTCAGGTTGGATTTTCCTATTTTCTTTGTTACTTATATTCGTTTGTACTGCTTATTTCCCATTCGCTTTATTTATATTTATATTTATTTAATTTTTTCTTGGATTTGTTTCTTTTTTTTACATTGTGCATGTTATTCTATTTTGTTTTTTTGTTTTATTCCCTAGTAACGTTGTATTTTATTTATTTTCCTTGCTTCAATTATTTTTAAATTTGTATTTTATTTTTTAATCTTTTTCTCATTGTCACCAAATGGTATAAGTCTTGTCTTGTCCCGGTTTATGAGTTAGTACAATCTTGCCTTTTTTATGTGTGTGTGTGTGTGTGTTTTTATTTTCTATGTATTCTCTTGTAGCATTGTATTTTATTCTACTTTATTTTCCTAGCTTCAATTATTTTATATTTATATTTTTACTTTTGTAGTTTTATCTTTTTTTACCAAATAGTATAAGTCTTGTCTTGTCCCGATTTATGAGTTAGTTGCACATGCCATTCGGTATATAGCTAAAAAAATTGACGCATTTTTTCAGTTCTAGATGGGGTGCGATTGAAATTTAGTGGGGATGTCAGAGAGTTAGTACAGCTGCAAGTCGAGTTGCAATTTAATTTTTTCGTAGTTGCAAGTCGGGTTGAAATTGAGATTTTTCTAGTTGATAGTGGGGTCGATTTGAGTTTTCACAGTCGCATTTTTTTGTTTTATCTGAGCCAGTTGCAACTGTACGTGCAACTGAGATTTTTTTGTCTGAGGCAACTGCACTTGCAACTGAATTTTTTTCTTATTTTGAGCCAGTTGCAACTGCACTCGGAACTAAATTTTGTTTTTTAGACACTTGCAACTGCAATTGAAACTGAGACTTTTTTTCTATTTCTCTCAGCAAGTTGCAACTGCACGTGGAACTGAGATTTCTTTGTTTTCTCCTAAGCCAGTTGCAACTACACTTGTAATTGATTTTTTTTGTTTTACTATGAGCCAGTTGCAACTGCACTTGCAACTGAGAGTTTTTTGTTTGAGTTTTTTTCTTTGAGCCAGTTTCAACTGCACTTGCATCTGTGATTTTTTTTTGAGCCAGTTGCAGTTGCGTTTTTTTTCCGAGCCAGTTAAAACTGCACTTCCAACTAAGTTTTTTTTGTTTGAGTCAGCTGCAACTGCACTTTCAACTGTGATTTCTCAGATCGTATTTGCAACTGATATTCTTTTGTTTTCTATGAACCAGTTGCAACTGAGATTTTTTTTTTCTCTGAGCCAGTTGCAACTACACTCGCAACCGAGATTTTATTTTATTAATTTTATTTTTTAGGCAGTTGCAACTGCATTTGCAAGTAAGATTTTTTTTGTTTTCTTTTGAGCCAGTTGCAACTTCACATGCAAATGAGATTTTTTTGTTTTTGAGCCAGCTGTAACTGAGATTTTTTCTCTGAGGCAGTTGCAGTTGCACTTGCAAACTGATATTTTTCCTTTGAACCAGTTGCAATTGTACTTGCAACTGATTTTTTTCTGAGCCAGTTGCAAATGTATTTGCAATTGAGATTTTTTTTGGTTTTTATGAGCCAGTTGCAACTGCAATTGCAACTGATTTTTTCAATTACTTTTTAAAAAATTGAATCCATTTTATGTAACATTTTTTTAATCGAATTGCAACTGCAGTTGCAACCGATTTCTTTTTCTTTCTCCGAGCCAGTTTCAACTGCACTTGCAACTGAACTTTTTTCAGTGATTTCAAAATTATTGAATCCATTTTCTTTAATATTTGTTTAATCCAGTTACAACTACACTTTCAACTGAGTTTTTTTTTTGTTTTTCTCTGAACCAATTACAACTACACTTGCAACTGAGATTTGTTTCTTTTTGCAACAGACACTTTTTTTTATGTTTTTTCAATTCTTTTTTTCATTTTTTGAATCCATTTTCTATAAGATTTTTTTCGTCTAGTTGCAACTGCACTTGCAACTGAGTTCTTTTTTTTTCTCCGAGCCAGTTGCAACTGCATTTGCAAGTGAGATTTTTTTGTTTTCTTTTGAGCCAGTTGCAACTACACTTGCAAATGACATTTTTTGTTTTTGAGCCAGTTGCAACTGAGTTTTTTTTTCTCCGAGGCAGTTGCAATTTCACTTGCAACTGATATTTTTTCTCTGAGCCAGTTGCAATTGCACTTGCAACTGATTTTTTTTTTCTGTGAGCCAGTTGCAACTACATTTGCAATTGAATTTTTTTTTGTTTTCTATGAGCCACTTGCAACTGCACTTGCAACTGATTTTTTCAATTACTTTTTAAAGTTTTTTAATCCAATTTCTGTAAGATTTTTTTAATCCAATTGCAACTGCACTTGCAACTGAGTTCCTTTTCTTTCTTCGAGCCAGTTTCAACTGCACTTGCAACTGAACTTTTTTTTCAGTAATTTCTAAATTATTTAATTCATTTTCTTTAAGATTTGTTTAATTCAGTCGCAACTACACTTGCAACTAAGTTCTTTTTTTGTTTTTCTTTGAACCGTTGCAACTGCACTTGCAACTGAGATTTGTTTCTTTTCTTGCAACAGACACTTTTTTGTTTTTTCAATTCTTTTTTTAATTTTTAGAAATTCATTTTCTGTAAGATTTTTTTTATCTAGTTGCAACTGCACTTGCAACTGTGTTTTTTTTTTCTCCGAGGCAGTTGCAGCTGCACTTGCAACTAAGTTTTGTTTTCTTTTTTCTCTGAGCCAATCGCAACTGCACTTGCAACTGAATCTTTTTTAATTATTTTTATTCATTTTCCTCTAAGATTTTTTTAATCCAGTTGCAACTGCACTTGCAACTGAGTTCTTTTTAGTTTTTCTCTAAACCGGTCGCAACTACACTTGTAACTGAGATTCCTCTGACCCTCTGGTAGCCAGTTGCAACTTCACTTCCAAATGAGATTCTACCCGCTGATTGACGGTTTTTTCTTCTCGTTTTTGTGGGCTTGTTTCTGTTTTTTAAATGCATTTGTTTTTTTGGATTTTTATTTTTAACTTTTCGAAATAATGTTGAGTTTCAAAGAGATGTTAACGCTTGTCTGTGAGAGACTAGGCGATATGCCCCATGGGGGTTTTGTCTCTATGTTTTTAGAGTGTTTTATGTTTTAGTTATTTTATTATTTATTATATTATTATTTCTGAACTGAGTTGCACCTTCATTTTACAACTGAGATTCGTCTATCGCTGATAGCCAGTTGCAACTGGACCTGCAACTCGGATTTTTTTTTTTTTTGAATTTGTTTTTGAAATTTTACCCAATTGCAACTGCACTTGCAAGTGATATTCGTGTACCGCTGATAACTAGTTTCAAGTGGACCTGCAACTAGGATTTTTTATTATTTTAAAATTTTACCCAATTGCAGCTTCACTTGCAACTGATATTCGTCTACCGCTGATAGCCAGTTGCAACTAGACCTGCAACTGGGATTTTTTATTATTTTTCGTTTTTTCTAAATTTTACTCAATTGCAAGTGAATCTGCAATTGAGATTCGTGTCTCCCTGGTAGCCAGTTGCAACTGTACCTGCAACTGGAATTTTTTAATTATTTTTAGAATTTTACCGAATTGCAACTTCACTTGCAACTGGATTTTTTTGAGTTTTTTTTTTTAAATTTTACCCAATTGTCACTTCACTTGCAACTGAGATTCGTGTCCCTCTCATAGCTAGTTGCAACTCGACCTGCATGTGGGATTTCTTACTTTTTTGAATTTTTTTAAATTTTACCCAATTGCAACTTTACTTGTAAATGAGATACATGTCCCCCTGATAGCCAGTTGCAACTGGACCTGCAACTGGGATTTTTTATTTGTTTTTGATTTTTTTTTAAATTTTGCCCAATTGCAACTTCACTTGCAACTGATATTCATCTACCGCTGATAGCCAGTTGCAACTGGACCTGCAACTGGGATTTTTAATTATTTTAGGATCGTTTTTAAAATTTACCCAATTGCAAGTGAAGCTGCAATTGAGATTCGCGTCTTCTGATAGCCAGTTGCAACTGGACCTGCAACTGGGATTTTTTTAATTCTTTTTTAAATTTTACACAATTACAACTTCACTTGCAACTAGATATTTTTTGAGCTTTTTTTGTTTTTTATTTATTTTACCCAATTGCAACTTAACTTTGCAACTGAGATTCGTCTCCCCCTGATAGCCAGTTATAACTCGACCTGCAACTCGACCTACAATTGAGATTCGTTATGCCTTCTCTGCAAAGTAGAATTGCAACTAAGATTTGAAATTGAGATTTTGGAGTTGTAAGAGCAACTACAATGTATCGCTTATTTTATTGGTGCCATAATTATTCTCCCGGCCATTGGGAAGTTGTTAAGTAGAATCTCCATCGATGGACGCTTATATATGGGCATCGACGCAAAACTTTGCGCCGGCCGCCTCATAAGATTTACTTTTTTCTGCTCGCTTGTTTCAGACATCGACACAAAAACAAATGAATCAGTTAGATAAATAGGCGTGTATCAGAGGCAAGCGTCGGGACCGTGTACTCTACCATGGAGGCTAAGATTACTTTTTCTGCTCAACTGTCCAAACTAGCGTCTAGGTAGGTCAAATGATTTTTTCCATTTACAAGCGACATTGTAAATTGGATTTTTTAGGTGCTTGTAACTTTGTAAGGTAGAGAGTGAAGGAAAAGTATCGTGCATGCACAGCTACACCCTACGACAATGGCAGTATTAGCACATCACATTTTTTATCAGATATTAGCACAACACGTATTACCAAATACGTTATTTTAAGCCTAAAAAACAAATACGTTATTTGAATCGTGGAATACAAAAACAGCCAACGAAGGCCCAGCAGACCATACGAAGCTAAAATGGGCCCAACTCAAGTGATCTGAACGTACGGTGCACAAATCCATCGGGAGCGTTCAGAAAAACGAAACGATCGGAAGTCATCGTACGTGACTTCAGGCGATTGAGAATTAGACTATTTCAATCGAATGAGCACTAGTCACACCCATAACTTATATGTTACGGGGGTGGTAACTTTTAGGTCCGAAAAAAAGTTGTCGGAACATATCAACATGGGATCTAGTTTCGAAGATCTCGACGCGACTAGTCCAACGGTGAAAACGTATCATAAATCGGATAAACGGTCTGAGCTATAAAACTTTTTGAATTTTCAAATTTCGCATTTAATGCGTGGTGATGTCAGCAGTTTCGTTTTCTAGTGTATGCATGAGAGAGGTACCGGTCATGCACATGCATGCGTGGGTTAGGTGATTAACAAAAAAATTCTATTGCCTTACAGTTATGCCAAATATAAGGCGCCTTACACATAGTCAATCCCTTTAAGTTTTAGACTCATACATGTACATTAGATTAAATAGTCAATTCAATTCAAAAAGAAAGATAGGAAAATAAATACTCCATAGGGTAATTTATGCAGTTTGAATATAGTATCAAGAAGGATTTGTAGGGTATTTTATGCAGCTTTCCAACTAAATCAACTACATATTATTTATTGCTTCTATACCGAGTTAAAATGCGAATATCATAAATATTTATTGAAATAGTAAATAAATTTTATTGAAGTGACCGTCAATATTTTGGTGCGGCATACCCATCAATAAAATCCTGGGTCCGCCACTGCCAAGGGCAGCCCATCTTCGCCGCCACGCCAAGACGCAACGTCATATATTGAAACTAGTCCAACAGGTTAGACTCCACAATCCTCTCGCCGGCACCAGCAACACCTGCGACGAGCAAAAGCATGGGCTGGAAGACCATATCAACCCCAACATGACCCGATAGAGAAAACTGGAAAATCTAAAACTTAGGACAAAACACAACCACGAAATCTTGTTAGGGTCATTACTATCACATACCTATTGAGCACTTATACGGGACCCATTGAGGTCTCGTTGTACTGCGCCCTTCATAAATATTAAACTATTACCGCCACGTACTGTCCCATCGGCCATACCGGCCGGCTGGAAAGAAGCATTTGCACACATATGTAAATCCTAATGACATAGCTTTCTAGTGGAGGGAGCTTGTCCGTTGAGCAGCTACGATAAGACAGTAACGTAGTGGTAACTCCGATCTATCCTGCTACGGACTACAACTAAAGTAAACTATCTCCCGTACCTTTTTTCAACAAGACTCGTTTTCTGAAAAAGAAGAACAGACTATGTGTGGTATACGATATTACGCACGGTGTAATATATAAACCGTGTGCACAAGCTATAACCGTGTGTGATATGACCTAGATCTAACACGATTAGCAACTACCAACCGTTTGCGATGAAAAACACTTTTTTTTTTTTGAATTTTTCCACATATATTAAACCGACAAAGAGTACACGATTACATCGATTACAAAAACAAAACTAAAAAAGACGAGCAAATCTATGAGATCTTCAAGCTCTTTCTTCATCCATGACATAATCTTGTACTTTTCTGAAAGCAGCCGTAGAACAACGCCGAAAACACCAAGCCACATACCTGTGAATACCACCGAAGGTTCTCCCTTTTTAATTTTGAGCCGCAATGCCAAGGCTTTGAGCACGCACGCAGCCATTAAATTAATCAAGCAACATCGGCAAGAGCACCACCACTGATATTTCAGGGACAAATAACCGTACCACTTTGTCGACGTCGTTGGGAGACGAGAGAACGAATCACCATTGCCGAAGACATAGTAGCCGGGATAGATATTGCGAGGACAAACCTCCTCGCGGCAACCATGAGAAACAATCCAAGATTGATCTGGCGAAGCAAGATCTGAAGAACCATACCTGGACAAACTTAATCTTCCAAAGACACCATTGACGTCGAGAAGAAGATCTCGCCGTCGAACGAAGTGCGGAAGATCACTTATTGCAGACGATGTCATCTCCATTGACGAAGAAGACCAAGCTCTAACATTAAGGAGCCTTGTGTAGCGCCCTGCGCAGGTCCGAGGTCCCCACCCCTGCTAGTGCCAGAACGACAACTAGAGGAGGCGAGGACCCGTCAAATCTAAGACGAAGGCGACGATGAAGAAGTAGATCGGCGTCGACGGCGACGGCTAGGGTTGAAACCCTAGGCCGCCGCCTCTATTCTTTCTTTTCCGTACATGAAAAACACATTGTTTGGTTGAGAAAACCACATGCACAAGAACAAACTAGGTCTTGATGGGGTTTACGTGTGCGATTACCCACATACCATTTTTAAACATTGTTGCAATTTTCTTCACAAAAAAATATATATTTTTAGTTATTTTCCAACCGTATAAAAAATAGCTCCACAATAACTCGCAATGTGTTAAATATATTTACCTACAATGGTGAAATGAAGTTATAATATTAAATTGGAAGTCATAATATTAAATATTGATGTTTTACGGAGACAAGCTTGGTCTTTATCATTGAATTCCATCAAGCTTACATTTGACAAGTCCATTTTTATCGCAACATTTTGTGCACATAATATGACTCCATGCCAAATTTCTGAGTTTTAGGACTGTTTGCACAAATTTGTGTAATTTATTTAAAATGCCATGCAAATACAAGCCATAGTTTTCTATAACAATCATTCTAGAGAGGGGGTAAAGCAGAGTGTGGCCATAATTTATTGTATATCAATTTTGGGTATGTTTATATGAATATAATATATAATCACGTGAAATCTTGAAGGGACAGTGACAAGGATATACATCTCGGGTACCTTACTGTAAGATACCTGGTGCACGTGTCGACTAAGGCCCAACTATCAAGAGCCTACATGAAGCCCATGACGAAAGGCCCAACAAGATGGAGTACCCTCCAAGATTAGACATAGGCATAGTCGGTTTATACTTTCCTTACGTGTAACCAGGCTCAGTTACGGACTCCCGAGACCCAGCCTCTTATAAAGCTGGGAGGGCTGTCGATCCTGGACAAGCCATACTCGAACCACCAAAAGCCCTAGAGAGATCGACATCTCGCCGGAGCTCCCCTTGTAACCGCATAATCTCACACAATCAAAACCAGACAAGCAGGAAGTAGGGTCTTTACCTCCACCCGAGGGGCCTGAAACTGGGTAAATCTTTGTCTCTGCTTGTCAGCCGACGAAACTACCAGTACTACCACGTTCTCTCCCCATAATCTCAACCCTAGGTCCTAACCATGGGATTTGATGAGTTAACCCCTCGTCAATTGGCGCCGTCTGTGGGAAAGAATAGTGCTGGACTCACGGTTTCTACGGTTTCATCGGAAAACGGCAACTCGCCGATCAGATCTACAAACGGCAACTCGCCGGCTGCATCAACAAACCAGAACTCGCCGACTCGGGCAGCACACGGCAACTCGCCGACTCACTCTACAAACGGCAGCACGCCAGTTCACCTGCAAAAAGCACATCAGATCCTCTAATGGATTTCGAGCCACACTCGCCAGAATTCCAGTAGACCTTCGCCGATCTCGAGTCAGGTTTGGGTTTAACCGTTGGTCGTTCAATTTTTTCGTCAACAAGCTTGGTGTGCAGGACTTGACAGATCCACGCCAACTCGCGACTTCCGCACCCGAGGCTCCATCGGTTGCGGCTCCTTCGACTGCGGATCCATCAACTGCGTCCATACCATCGTCGATCCTCCAAGCTTGCTCGTCTGCAACAACCATGTCGACTCGAGAGATCAACGAGCTCATTGAAGAACTCCAAGGTGAGAGGAGGCCGAATCAGCATACCGCACAAACGATCCCGAGCTCGATCTCCCACTCGAGGATAGTTTCGACTGCGGGATCTCCCTCAGCGACTTCGACGAGCCCGAAACTCATATCGACAACTACGTCGACTCCGAGATCTGCACCAACAACAACCTCGACTTCGAGATCATAACAACTTCGCCGACACCGAGATGAGCATAGGCGATGAAGACATCGACAGCGAGATCCGTCCAGACGGACCACTCGACGGGCATATCGACTCCGACATGAGCCTTGATGAAGACGTCGAGTCCATGACGGGACTCGAAACACATACACATACCCTCGGGTGATACCCCAGCAGGTCTACGTTGCCTTCGCCGCAGAATCATCTGATGCTGCGGCCAGTCGCAGGCCTACAGAGTTCCCGTGCACGTTACTATGCCGGATGGAGTCACAAATCTCACAATTACTGCTGAGATGGCAGCAAAAGCAGATAAAGTCATCAAGGAGTGCACAATGATGCCAGCAGACGCAACGGAGGAGATGTTGACCTTCCAGTACTTCAACTGGCAGGAATCACTTCGACTGCAGCAGATCAGAGCAACACTCGAAGAACGTAAAAAGCAAGCTAGCTTGTCGAGTGCGAAGAAGACAGCTCTCCCTGAGCTCCACCGGGCGAGCAGACACAAGACCCAGATCAAGGCTGTCACACCTGCGCCAGATGAGAGGGCAGCACTCACCCGCAACTTAGGCAACTCTTTCATGACATACGACGAGGAGGGTGCCAGTACCCAAAACAGCTGCGGGTGCTCTCTTTACCGCTGCAGCATACCTAGAGGCAATCAAGCCTCCAGCTGATGACCCCAATGCAAAACTACATCGCCAACAGATCAAATCACTCGCCTTAGCGGCGAAGGCCATACGCCAAATCCCAAAAACTCCAGGAGGGAGTCGAGATGCCATAGTTGACACGCGTCGTGAAGAGCATAATCGCAGTGGTCGCCGCCACCACTCGAAGGAAAGAAGCGGCTCACGTCGGCGCAGGTCCAGGAGCAGATCACGCAGATCTTACAGTAGCGACTCACTCTGATCGGAGCCTGAGCCACACGGAGCTCTGTGCTTCACTCGACGCGTCCGCGAGACACGGATGCCCAAAGGGTTCAAACTCACATCTGAACAGCCCAAGTACACGGGTCGACAGGAACCTTCAGGGTGGCTGGAAGACTACAGTGGCTGTCGCGTGCCAGCGAGGCACAAACACCACAGCCATGCAATACATACGACTCATGCTCGAAGGCTCTCAACCTCCATCAACATACGACTCGTGGGATCACTTCCGCACTGACTTCATCAAAAACTTCGAGCCTCTATGTGAGCGCCCAAAAACGTTCGAGGAGCTGCGAGCTTGCGTTCAACGGTCAGACGAAACGTTGAGGTCATACATCAGACGATGGACTGAGATACGCAACTCAGTTGGAGTAATTTCAGAAGATATGGCCATGGATGCTTTCATCATGGGCCTCGCCAGGCGACTTCAAAGAAGCACTTGGTCGCCAAAAGCCAACCTCTGTGGCTAACCTCTTGAAGATCGCGACTGAGTGGGCAGACGGAGAAGACATGGCGCGCACCACACGCGGGTCCTCACCCCGTGACAATCATGAAAGTGGCAGTCGAAGCCGCAGAGACTCATACAGAGACGACCGAAGGCGCAAGCGTTCAAAACGTCACTACGACGACGACAGACCCGAATTCATGGCGGCTGGGTTCTCCACACCCCGCAACGACCAAGACAGAAGCGACCGACGGTCAGAAGATCGACGGACAGTCGAGATGATCGACGGGACAGTCGAGATGATCGCCGGGACAGTCGAGACCGCGGCCAACGCAGCGACAGCTACAAGAGGAAAGACTGGCGCAAGTCGCGCTCCGGCGCACAATCCGAGCGATCATTCGAAGAAAATGGATGCTGATTGCAGATTCCACCTGTACAAGGGGAAGACGGAAAATCGCTCCAATCACTCGATGAGAAACTGCAGAGAATTCGAAAACTAGCGTCTGATACGTACAACTCAGAAAGGCAACAGCCGCACACGCACCCGCACCTGCACCTGTGCCTCAGCCAAACAATGTGCCCGTTCTGATGGCACCACCTCCACCACCACAGCCTGCAGGCGGAAATATCGCGGGTGCCATACAACCCGTACCTCGGGTGGACGAACCTCAGTACCCTCCGCCCCAAGGGCAGATGTACATGATACAGAAAGGTCGCCCTTCCAACAGGGAGCAAAAACTTCGCACTCGACAAGTAAACATGGCGGTCATGTCACCTCCTGCTGTAACTGAATTCTTGAAGGGTCCGAAACTGCAATAAGCTTCAGCAAGAGGACCACCCACCATCGGTCGTTCGTCCAGGGCACTCTGCTCTGGTACTCGACGCACAAATTGGAGGCTACGCCATGTCCAAGGTCTTCATGGATGGTGGCAGCGGCATAAACATCATCTTCGCAGATACGCTCCGCAAAATGAACAGGTCAGTCGAAAACCTGCCAAGATCTTCAAATACCTTTCACGGTATCGTCCAGGCAAAGCAATAAGCCCAGAAGGCACCATACAACTCGACGTAACGTTCGGGGACAAGAACCACTTCAGGACAGAGTCGATTGAGTTCGAAGTTGTCGACTGGAAGTCACAATACCATGCCATACTTGGACGCCCGACGTTCGCTCGATTCATGGCGGTCCACACTACGCATACCTCCAGCTGAAAATGCCTGGACCAAAAGGAGTAATCACAGTCAAAGGAAACTTC